>MJUU01062372.1:157783-184668 GCA_002080025.1 Modiolus philippinarum
GAAGTCAAATATCTGCCAAACGGGTACTCAATTTGTCTGCAAAAATCACCTTCATTTTTCAAGATATAAGGTCAATATTTTGTACGATTTTGAGTTTTACTAAATGAAGTCAATGTGCGTACCACATCTATCAACAGGGTATCCCATTCGTTTTGCAGAGAAATCTCATATTGTTTATGAGATAGAATAGCTGTATTTTGCACATCATTTGTAAATTTTTGTTTAAAACTAAGGAGTACCTCCTTCATGCATAGACCTGTGAAGTTTGACTTTTCTATTTAGATCATTTTGGTTATTTGCTCTCTATCAGCTTTTACACGTTTTTGGTAAATGGACCTCCAAGTATTTTGGTTTGATCTGCACTGATGAGACATAAGTTGTCGATATCCGTTTCTTCGGTATTTTGTTATTTATTACCACTGGGCCGATGTCTCTGCTTGTGGATTGTTAGTCCCCGATGGAATTCACCTACCCGGTAGTCAGTACTTCGATGCTGACCCGAAAACTTATTTTATTGAAACAATCTAAATTTTACAAAATTTTATTTAAAACTAAGGAGCTCTCTGTCAGCTTTTACACGTTTTTAGTTAATGGACCTCTAAATATTTTGTTTGATCTGATCTGATGAGACATAAGCTGTTGAAATGCGCAAATGCAGATAATAAAGTATCAGGAACTTTGGTATTCTGTTATTTATTATACATATATCGAAAATGTGCATGGTACTTTGATTTTGAAATTCGTCTCGACTGCAGCAAAAGGCGCGGAAGTCCTTACCTAGGCGTATAAAGTATGACAGTGGCGACGATGTACGATGTTAAGATTTTGTGGTAAGGGTAAAATTTTAGTAACCACAAGCGGCCATTCAATTATGTTCGGAATGTAGGTTGGTACTACACGAAAATCTGTAATATGTAATATCCCTGTGACTTCGATTTCACGGTCTTTGTAATCGGAAAATAATTGTAGTAGATCAATAATATTTGGTATGTAGGTTTGCTTTGTGTAGTAAATGACAGTCTGTTATATGACTATTTTCCTTGACATAAAATTCACGGTCTAGTTGTCATGTTAAGATTTTTAAATAGGCAACTATTAATTCAACGTGAATGATTCTTGGTATATGGGTTGGACTTGCGAAGGTCTTCGGCGAACGAAAATATAGGTACATTGTCATAGGACAAGCATACTTTGTGAAATACGACTCAGAATCACAGAAAAATACACACAGGAAAAAGTGATTAAAATGTTAGAGTTTCTGATCGATAATTTATTTTTCCAATTTGGAGGACTTATTTTTCAACAGACAATCGGAATTCTAATAGACACAAACTGTGCGCCTCAATCAGGCCAACTGTTTCTCCACTCTTACGAGGCTGAATTCATTGAAGAGCTTCTTCAAAAAAGACTAAATACTGGCCCAGTCTTTTAATTTCAGCTTCTCTTATATAGATGATATTTTGTCACTAAACAACCCTCGCTTTGGTGATTTTCTTCATCTCTTTTATCCAAAAAAGAGCTTGACATTAAAAATACTACAGATACTTCCACATCTGCCTCGTACCTTGACCTTCATCTTGAAATTGACAACAGCGGTACAGTACAAAGTAGGCTGTATGACAAACGCGATGACTTTACTTTTCCAATAGTCAACTTCCCTTTTCTTTGTAGCAACATTCCAATGCACCAGCATATTGAGTTTACATCTCCCAACTCATTCACTACTCAAGGGCTTGTGGTCGATACAGTGATCTCCTCGATAGAGCTCAGTTGCTTACAAATTGACTACTTATGCAAGTGTACTTTAACAAAAACTGAAAGTCATCACTACAGAAGTTTTACGGTCGACACCACGATCTTGTGGATCGCTAAGGGATATATGTTTCCCAGATGACAAAGGATATTTCACTTTACAATTAAAGTTTGTTTTTCATATATGGAATTTGACTTAACTACCGGAGTTTACATGTTCAACACCTTGTATGTCTTATAAGAAGCAGGAGATGCTTACTCTACCTTACCATGGTTCTTTTGTGTCCGTGTTGTTCATCTGTATGTGTGTCTTCATTTTTTTTTGTCCTTTACTCAAGTGGGCATCCTTGTTTCTTAGTGTTTCCGATGTTGCTGTTGTCCATGGATTGTTCGTTCTTTTGACTGACGGTTCGGTTCTCACTAATATGACAGTGTGCCATATGGATTTTGTGTATCAAAATATCTTCAAAGACATGGTAATATTTTACGAAAGGATATTGATAAAATGAACATGAGACCATAACACATATGTTAACCCCAAACTGCGATAATTTCAATGAGCCGCGTGGCCATTTCGGAAATTAATTCCTAATCAGCAGCAGCCAAGCAACGAAACAACGTTTTTATTATTTTTGTTTTTTATCTTGTAGTCACATTGAGGCCTTCAACAATGAGTTTTGCAAATACCTCGTAGTAGGTTAAAGACGGCCTCTTGCAATGGTTTGAATGGAATTTATTGCTAAATGTAGAACAACGCTACGTCCATGTTTGTTTTACTCTTGGGTACAAGGTCGTCAACGGACATTGATTTATTCACTTTTTTACCATTTTGGGGCCATTTAGGGCTTGCTATATGGTGTGAGGTTCCTCACTGTGTTAAAGACCGTACGGTGGCCCCTAGATGCTTTGTTTTGGGTCTCTTTAACTTGGGTATGGGATGTTGTCTCCTTGACATTTACCCCATCTCCTCTCTTTTTCATATGCAAATTACTAGCAAAGTGTTCTAACTACCGCTGTCATCCGCTGCCCCATAAAAAGACTGACAACTCACAATCACAATATATATTGTGTCAATTGCACGATAAATAAGTGAGATATAGGCGCTGTAAATGGGGGTAAAACAAAATTTCCAAACATAGCATTTTTAAATTTAGTTTTTATGCATAAAAAATAACAAGGTATCATTTATGAATAAAGTTTTATTTTCAAATTGAAAAAAAATTACATTAAGGGCAATAGGATTCCTTGTTTTTAACTTCAGAATAACCTTAATATATTTATAGTACATATTTTGACATAGAAATCGGATTAGTTTGTAGGTCACTTGAACAATGACAAGGACAAATTCAGTGAAAGTGCAGAAAGGTTGTATATTTACATAGATATATTTATGGTGTTACATCGATTAACAGATACTATCTTCAGAATTTGGATCGATGTCACAGAAACGAATGCATCAAATTCATTGCCTTTGCTTTTTGTTAACTTATTCAATTATGCAATAGTTGTGTAAAAAATCTTTCGGATGAAATAAATATCAAAAAGAACCAGCCACAGTGGGCTAAATACATATATCATCATTCCAGATATTTTTAGGGTACTATAAATGGTTGATGAGCGCAGAGTCGAGGGTCAAGAGTTTCCACAAGGGCTGATCCACTTGGATCTATGATTTCGAATGGCTTAAGGGTCATTTTGTTACCTGAATTCCATTCGTTATTTTTAATGTAAATATGTGAATCCGACTAATCATGCCTATAGTCTCTGGCCTATTCCTGTGGTTCTAGAGTTTGAATCTTCACTGTGACAAATCAGAATAAAGTATTTCGAAAGCTTTATCAGGGCCGCATACTTCGCCGGTACGTATGTCGAACCAGAATTTTGAACAGATCAGTTTCTTTTCGAGCTCCGGGTGAAAAAACTTGAGTTTTTATTTAAGGCCAACGTGTGTCTGTTTTTTTTTAATGTACTGATTGCCCAATGATGCATATCTGCAGTAACACCCAATAAAGATGTAATGTCAGCCCGGATGGTAATTTTTTTTGTCCAAAATTCGAAAATACTCTTTCAATTTCTGATTTTATCAAGAAATCGAATTAAAGTCATAAAAAAAAATTTTTTAAATAAAAATAAAATAACAAAAAAAAAAAAAAAAAAAAAAAAAAAAAAAATGGCGGACAGTCCAGGTGTTGACAATATAACTGGGAATTTAAATGGGATTAATAGCCAGATTAGTGAAATTTCGTTTGGATCTGTTGATGAAGTTCAGGGAGAAGGAAGTGTTGATACAACAAATGTAAGATTCATGCATGATAAGACACCCAAAAGAGATAAATTACCTGACAAATATTCCACATCAAATGACGAAAGTGTTCTATGTCGACAAAGCCCGGGGTCCCAATTTTCTCAACTGCCTAATCCAGGTTTTACTGAAACTCTAGACCGTGAGCTCTTCAACAAAACTAGAGATGATTATATCTCAAAACTACAAAGGCCAGTACCAGTACCAGTTCTTTGAAAAATTGAACATCCAGAGAGGCGAGTTCCTGAATCGGTACCGATTCGGAACAGGGGTTGGACATCTCTGAATAAACCAGAGAGTTCGGATTTGGGAATATTTGCGGCGTATGGGGTTCGTGGTCCCGTTGATCTCTCTAAGTTCCATAGAGGATTGTAGATTTCTTTGCAATACCAGCCAAAGAACTCTAAGTATTATCGGTGGTGGTCTGGAACCTTCTTCTTGCCATATCGTGTCCACGCAAATTTTACTGTGGCCAAATTCTGCCATTTATATTGGTTTTTAGTTATATTGTTATTTACTAGTGGAATTTGCAAACAAATACCAAATGCAATAAACAAGCAGGAAACGAATATTTGATTAAAAGAGAGGAAAAAGACTGAAACCAAACTAATTGCACGCTTGAAAACAGCAAATGACACTATATCAGAAATAAAAAGTCAGCTACAACATATTGCCGAAATAAGTCCAAAAGTAACTAGCTTAGTTTCCTACCGAAAAACAGTTGACGACAAATTGAATTGGGTAGGAGAATTTGATTATGACATTTATACAAAACGAATGCACAATCTTGAACAGGGATTAAAACGTGATACAAAAAAACTCAAATATTCGAAAACCAGCTACAAATAAATCAATCACTGTATTACAAAATTTAAATGAAAACAATTCAGATAGTCCAGTAAAACGCTTGAACGACCATTAATGATCCATGAAGGTGTATCAAATACATCGACGTCTATTGACTCGCAAGTTGTTCATGATACGCATAAGCCTGAAGCAAGTATAACGGTTTCGACTGGAGAAATAAACCAAGTTGTAAATAGTGAACGTAGTATTAACTATGAAATACCTGTGTGTATAAATCGAAATGTGCCTGATCCGGAAACGTGCGATGAGAGTACAGATATATTTTTCGGTATAGCAAGAAGGAAACGTACAACTGGTGTTTATATTGGTAACATTGATCAACGGTCGACTAAACCTGGCATTATTCATTATATTGAGAGTAAAGGGGTAAAGGTGACGCACAGTGCTATTAATAGTGGAAGAAACGGTAAATTCGCTGCAAAAGTGAACGTCGAAAGTAGTCGTGTAGACTTACTAGAGGAAACGGGTTTTTGGCCAAATAATGTATTTTGTCGTAGATAGATGAGCAATAACCGCTGGCGGAAGTACTGGGATCCCCGGGGTTACAACGGTGAAAACAGTGAGCATGATACCGATAAAAAAAGTGTTGAACATGTATAATTTTCCAAGTAAAATTGTCACCTTCGGTATTTCAATGGCTTATTTTCTACTTCTTTATATGGCTACACTTTCAATACTTACCTGGAATGTCTGAGGAGTTATCTCATCTTCTTATTCTTTGAGTAAATTACTGGATAATCATAATTACAATATTTTAGCTCTATCAGAATTGCGACTTAGTCAGAGATGTTCTAATTTCTATTATCTATTCATCCAAATTATACATCGTGTATGAGTGACGGAGATTTTTATAAGTTTGTCGGCAGTGGAAAGCATGCGATTCTTCTAAATAGGAATGTTGAATTCGGCGTAAAGTTTCTTGAAACAGTTTAGAACAGTCGTGTTTCTAGAGTACAATTTCTTATCAGTGGAAGTCAATCTGTATTTTTGTTTGGCCTGTACCTACCTAGTGATAACTCTATAGTGGATTATATTGAATGTCTTCAAGAAATGGACGATTTGTATAAATATTATTCCCAATTAGGAACTGTAATTTTTGCTGGAGACTTTAACGCTCAATATGATACAAACCCATTATCGGTGACTGCCCAGAGGAAATCTGTCCTGTTCAAAAACTTCTTGAAAAACACTGAACTTATCCCAGTTAACAAATCAGACAAGTGCACTGGTTATTCCTACACATTTTCAACATTACGAACTACAATTGACTATGTATTAGTACCAGCGTCCTTTATTGACTGTATTCTTTCATGTGAAGTGTTCTGTAATGCGGATACAGACATATCATCTGACCACTTACCAATAGTGACCGTTATTCTGGTACATACAGAAATATTGAAAACCAAGCTGAAAACTTTGTTCTTAATCGAGAATTCACATTTGATGAGATAGAAGTAGCAGTGAGATCTCTGAAATTGCACAAATCACCTGTTGCAGACCAAATTCAGAATGACCACATTAGATATTCTGGGAAAAATTTCATGTTACTAATATCAAAATTCTTTTACATTTTGTTTGATATGGGCTACATTCCGTCATGTTGGAAGAAAGGACTTATTGTTCCTGTTCATAAAGGATGATCAAAACCACAGCATAAATGTGAATCGTACAGACCAATCGCTTTACTATGCACGTTTTATAAGTTGTTTGAAAAGTTAATTTTAACTAGAATTGATAACTGGACAGAGATGTTTTCCGTTGAATTTCCAAATAAGCAGCAACAGGGATTTACAAAAACACTTAATTGTGTTTCAACGTCTTTTGCGTTTTCTGAATCAGTATGGTCGGCCTTAGAACTTCATTCTACCGTTTTTGGTGTATTTTTAGATATTGTGTGTGCATTCGACACAGTGTGGCATGCGGGCTTCATTCACTTGGAATTAAAGGTTCAATGCTACGAATTATTGACCAATGCTATACTGATATGCAGAGTGCAGTTATTTTAAATGGAATTGCTTCATCATGGTCTACTGTTAAATGTGGTGTCAAACAGGTTGGTGTTTTGTCCACCTTTTTGTATAAACTGCATATAAACGATTTATTGAATGATCTTGAATCATCTAATTTTAGAATTAAAATGAAAGACATAAACTGTGGTAATCCAGCATTTGCGGATGATTTGGCATTGCTTGCATTGAGTCCTGTGTCATTGCAAGAACTTATAAACATATGTTATGAATACTCACAAAAATAGATGTTTCTGTTCAGTGGTGCTAAAACTGACATTATGATATTTCGACGTGGTACAAGTACTGCGGAATTTCCTTTTACATGGAAACTTGGTCAAGAAAATATTAATATTGTAACTTCTAAAACCCACCTAGGAATAGTTATTAGATCCGATTTCAAATTCTTTTACGCCGTTAAAACAGCTTGTGATAAAGGAAGAAAACGTTTTCTTGGACTGTTTGGTTTTAATTATTTTAACAGAGACTTAAACCCAATTACGTACTTGAATTTGTACAAAAAGATTGTGATGCCATCAGCATTGTTATGGATGTGAGCTCTGGACTAAATTGACGTAAAATACAACATTACTCCCATAAGCGTATTCCAGACTTGCGTACTTCTACAAGATCTGACATGGTTGAAAGTTTGGTCGGATTACTTGACATTAACTTTGAAATCGATCGCAAGAAACTGTTGTTCTTCCAGAAATTGACTTCTCTTGATTCATCCGATACAACCAAAAAACTCTTTCTGAATAGACTATATACAGTTTCATGTGATAGCAAGGACATGTATGGATTTTAACCAGATGTTTTCCGTCTTTTCAAAAGATACAAACTTCTAAATTACTTTATTGACTATCTCGAAACCAAGTGTTTTCCTCCAAAATTAGTTTGGAAAAGACTAGTGAATAATGCCATAAGTGTTACTGGAATAACTGAACGCACAGCTAGAAAGAACATTGATAGTGACTTTGCTCGTTATAAATGTGTTCATACAAAAGGTATATTTCATGGATGGTCAGCTGCAAAACCAAATTCAGAACTTTCTAATATGTTTTTTTTCTAGTGAAAACATTGACTTGTATACCTCAAACAGAACATACTAGTTGTCCAAATTGCCAACAACTGTTTAGAGACACAATTGAACACTTTACTTTAGACTGCACTGCAACAGAAAACATTCGTGATAAATTTTGGAGTTCGATATTAGACAAGTTTGGTGTCCAGGTATATGTGTACCTTTATAACATTTTTCAACATTCTACTGAACAATTTTTATGTGTTCTTATGGGACAAGTAGGAAATCTTGTTGAAAATTGACCAGATATGGAAAGACTTTAATCTTCATGACTTTGTAAATATGTGTGCCAAACTTTTGCGAGACACTTCATGTTTATATTTTTCCTGTATGGAATTACCCGAGTAATATTCTAACGAACTTATAGTCTTTTGATGAGTATATATTTTGTTTAAGTTAATGTAAAATATATCAATTTCATATCTACATCTCTGTAATAGAGGAATTAAAGAAGTGGTATTTCGGCAGCGGTTTTCCAATTTTTAGGTCCGAGTTGCACTGACGAGATGTAAATTCGTCGAAATAGGGCCGTATATGCAACAGTGAATTTCAAATGAAGTGTTGCGTGTCACTCAAATTGTGGTCAAATTTCTCAGTGGAAAGATGTTCTCGATAATATCACATCATAAGACTTTCACTCAGTTGGGCTTTGACTTCAGACGCATATAATTTATTTTTCAAGACCTGTATAAGCATATTTACATGCTTATCCTGAGGATTAGATACGATTTCCAAGTTTGTCGCTGTTTTTAGACGTTATATATGAATTTTCTACATGACTAGTATTTTCTTCATCAAGAAGATCCTTGGAGCTTATTCCACCTTTTAGCTGAGTTTTGGGAATTATCGATTGACAAAAAAACGTCAACTCATCCTGCCCATCTTTTGGATGACACACAAAGACTTCTCAGTTTTTGTTTTGGTTCATGTATTCTCACTAGTTATTTATTTCATTTCATTTCATTGAGTAGAGTAGAGTAGACATTCAATATGGAACTTTGGATTTTTTTCCCTCCCGTCTGCTCCGGCGAGATCCATCAATCACGGGGATAAATGGGTAGGGAGAGGAAATTAACCAGCCAATCTCCAGTCTTGTACACCCTTCCGAGGAAGTGGTATTTCGGCAGCGGTTTTCCAATTTTTAGATCCGAGTTGCACTGACGAGATGTAAATTCATCGAAATAGGGCCGTATATGCAACAGTGAATTTCAAATGAAGTGTTGCGTGTCACTCAAATTGTAGTGGTCAAATTCCTCAGTGGAAAGATGTTCTCGATAATATCACATCCTAAGACTTTAACTCAGTTGGGCTTTGACTTCAGACGCATGTAATTTATTTTTCAAGACCTGTATAAGCATATTTACATGCTTATCCTGAGGATTATATATATATATCTAACATCGGACTGAGCTATTTTTCGACCAGTGTTCCTATATTTGTTGAAGACTCGCATCAACACGAATGTAGCGAACTAGCAAGTTAACTACGCTCAAGTCTGTACTAGGTCCGTCTTTTTCCTACAACGAGGTATAATTGTTTGCTCATCGATGAAAGTTTCATTGTAACTTCAATATGAAGAACAACAATACATTTAATGGTTGTTGTAGAGATTTTGTGTCCCATGCATATTTACTCCACATCCCTTTATGTGTTCACCAACTTCCATTGCGTCGTTTGGAATTGGGCAGATCTAAACAACAAATAAGTAAAAATTTTCCAAATGAAAATGTTGGGTAGTTTAAGAAATTTGCATAACGTAAATTTTTATTTGTTTCTTTTGTTTGCCATTTTTATATGGTTTGACAACTTATATCAAATGAGATAGAAAATTTATGTAAATAACAAGTATTCAGACAACCGAATTGTAATAGAAGTAATGTTCCTATTAGCGAAATAATATTTATTTTCAATTTGTACAAATTAAAATTTGTACAAAATGAGCTTATAAAAATTATAATTTGTACAGGAATGTGTTGGTCATTGGCTTGTCCTTGTCTTCTTATAAAATTTTAGTTTCTTGATATTCGGGTTCAGTTTGGATGTGGTTTGTTTCCATTGATTTAATCACTTTTTAGCTCACCTGGCCTAAAAGGCCATGTGACCTTTTGCCATCACTATGCGTCCGTTGTCCGTCGTCCGTCGTCTGTCCGTCAACAATTTCAAAAATCTTCTCCTCTGAAACTGGTGGGCCAAATGTAACCAAACTTGACTTGAATCATCACCAGGGTATGGCTTCTCAAAATTGTGTTCGATTAGTCGGCTGGGCAAACAAAATGGCCGCCATTGCTAAAAATAGAACATAGGGGTTAATTGCAGTTTTTGGCTAATAACTCGAAAACCATTACAGATATCAAAAATTTGACGGTGTAAAAATGATCAGCATAATGAGATCTACCCACTGTGCAATTTTGAAGAAAATCTGAAAACCCATGTCGGAGTTATAGCCCTTTTTCCGTTAAATTTTCAAAATTTTTGCATTTTTTATTCTTTATTTCAAAAACTGTAACAGATAGAGGTCAAGTGTAAATTGCAAAAATGTTCAGCATATCAAGATCTACCCACCCTGAAATTTTGAAGAAAATCCATAAACCGTTGTAGGAGTTATTGCCCTTTTTTCACCGAATTTTTTAAATTTTTGTATTTTTCGTCTTTCATTTCCAAAACTATAGAAGAAAAAGGTTAAGTGTAAATTGATGAAATGTTTGCCATGCTGTGGCGACTTCAAAACTGATGTTGAAAATTGTTTCTTGACCGCCATTTTCAAAATGGCTGCCAAAAAAGGCGGGAAAAATCAACATTGTCCGATTTCAATGAAATTTGGTTTCCAAATAGATATTGATGTTGCGACTTCAAAACCGGTGTTGAAAATTGTTCATTGACCGCCATTTTCAAAATGGCCGCCAAAAAAGGCGGGAAAATTCAACATCGTCTGATTTCAACGAAATTTTGTTTCCAAATAGATATTGATGTTGCGACTTCAAAACCGGTGTAGAAAATTGTTCGTTGACCGCCATTTTCAAAATAGCCGCAAAAAAAGGCGGGAAAATTCAACATTGTCCGATTTCAACGAAATTTGGTTTCCAAAAGGATATTGATGTTGCGACTTCAAAACTGGTGTTGAAAATTGTTGGTTGACCGCCATTTTCAAAATGGCCACCAAAAAAGGCGGGAAAATTTTACATTGTCCGATTTCTATGACATTTGGTTTCCAAATTGGTCTTGATGTCGCAACTTCAAAACTGATGTTAAAAATTGTTCGTTGACCGCCATTTTTAAAATGGCCGCCAAAAAAAGGCGGGAAAATTCAATATTGTCCAATTTCAATGAAATTTGATTTCCAAGTAGATATTGATTTTGTGACTTCAAAACCGATGTTGAAAATTGTTTGTTGACTGCCATTTACAAAATGACGTCTCAGCTTCAAAACTGGTTTGAAGGTGGTCCTTAGCAAGAACGTTTTTTGTCAAAACAGCCCAACAAAGAAATAAAGTAAAACATGATCAGACTTTAAAAACAGTTCAAGATATTGGAGGTGTTTGAGCTACGAAAGTTTGAGAAACTAAAGATCAACTGTATAACTTGCAATGTTACCTTGATTGTGGCAACTGAAAGCCAGGTGAGCGATACAGGCTCCTGGGAGCCTCTGGTTACTTTTTGGGGTCATTGTAGGGCTTGCTATATAGTGTGAGGTTCTTCACTGTGTTGAAGACCGTACGGTGATCCCTTGATGCTTTGTTTTTTTTGGGTCGTTTTAACCTGGGCATGGGATGTTGTCTCCTTGACATTTACCCCATTTCCTTTCTTTTCAATATCAAGTTAGAATAATTTTAGAAACTTAACATTTAGGGCTACGTTTTTTAAATATCATTGGGGTGTGAGTCATTTCATTTGCTGCGATCAGTTCTTTTTTTGTATTTTTGTATTTTTTTTTTTTGTCTTTGTTTTTTCCTTTTTTGCTTTTGTTTTTATTTGTTTTTGTTTTAGTCAATGTACATTTTATCAGACTAGTTTATTTGCATTGTTGAAAAAGTATGGTGTGCCCTTCGGTACGTCAAATAGTCTATTGTTATGCTGGCGATCTAGGGTGTACTTTGAAATCCAAGACGTGTTTTGCCTAGGATGACTTTCAACTTTTCTACTCTGATGTTAAAATGAAACGATTACAACGGTTGTGTTATGGCGTTTGTATCTATTTAGAGTCAAAAGGCATCGTTTTTAAACTTAATTTGGTAAATGCAAATTCCATTTTGAATGGACTAAAATACATTGTTGTAAACGCATAAAAAAGAATGAAAATAGATACATTTAAAAACTAGTAATATGGAAGGGGAAACCACAATTATGGCCAATTGAAAAAAAAGAACAAAAACACACACAAATATATGACATATGATATTTAATACGAAATCAATCTGTTTCACAGTATAATTAATGTTGTCAGGCAAAGGTGTGACTTCAAATGAATAGTCTTTCTGAGGTAATATTCAATCCCTCATGTCTGTTGAAATGCCTATACCAAGTCAGGACCATTGCGGTTGACTGTTTTTGTCGGTTCTTTTGTTCTTTTTGTTGTCTTGTATATCACACTGTTATTTTTAGTTTTGTCCTTGTGGATACTGTTTGTAATACAGATTTGCCGATCTGATATCTATCTGCAAAGAAATAAATATATTTGTTTTCAAACTATCCCCTTTGTCTTCTTTGAGGGATAGAGAAGCAACATGTACCATGTATTTTAATTGGTTTCGTTTTGGGATTAGAAAATAACATTTACCAATCAGCCACCAAACAGATATTTCCGAACCTAATTTTTAATTAGTGCTTGGCAATTGCTGTTGACTTGCTGCCGGATACTGCTGCAATAGACCATTTGCCAATTCTGCAATCAACAGAATGAATTTAGCAAAACCCAAAGGGAGATAACTTTTTGAAAAATCTCAAGGGTACAGAATGGTTCCCTGCTTGTGAAAACCAACCAAAAAATAAATCATTTTTGATCAAAAGTAATGAAAGTTTAACCTTAAGCCGACGTTTTGTCACCAACATAATTCAAAACCCAATCCCAAATAGCGCATACCATGCTGTCAAGTGCTACTTATTTCAGGTAGTAAAAATAAGCAATTGTACTAACTTGAACTGCCTTCTCAGTGACTAAGAAAGTATTATGAATTAGAAAATATGCTAACTTACTGCAGAATATCATGAATATTGTGTAGGGAATTACTTTGTCCAGTCTGGCTAAGCACGAAGACCGTACTTTAAAACAAATGTGCACGTTTTATGTTTGTTTGTCCGGTGTAGGAGTAACTTCCCTTTGAAGGTTTGCCCAAAAAAACCAAAAATTTGACTAGAACTGACAAGAACTTTAGTAACTGTGAAATCATCTATTGGAAGGGGAGGTTTGGCGCGACATAAAACCGGTATATCCCAACCTTTCTTCTGAAATGCCTGCACCAAGTCAGACGGTAGACAATTTATCTTGTGGTGTCCATCTGCTTTTTCTTTTTGTCTCGTGGACTTCGGCTCTTGCTAACTCCGTCCGGTAATTTTGTCATTATCCCATTCAATACGATGCTCAAACTGTAATCATATTAATTTCTTTCTAATAAGGGGGTCTCGATGGGGGGTCCGTTTCCCGAAATCCCGGCAATTTTTCTACACATTCCCGTTTCCAGAGCGGGAAAATATTTTACAAAGACTCTTAAAGATTTCCTTTTTTCCCGTTCCACGGGCTCAATATTCAGCAATTCCCGCTTCACGCTGGACATCCTTTCCCGCTTTCACGTGCACTTTTTTGCCACGATCCCATTTCCCGCTTGCTTAAAAAGGCCAATCCCGCTTCCCGCTTATACCCCATCGAGACCCACTAATAATTGCAATTTAATATAAAAATAGCGTTTTGTAAGCTACACATTGTTTAAATTGTAAATTTTCATAAGTAGTAGTTTACACAATTTCCCTAGCTCAGTTGTATAATCTCAATGTCCATTGGGAGTATTATTCATTATACATCCGCTTTAGTGGGGCGGTATATAGTGATCATGGTGTCAGTTCGTCCGTTTGTTAGTCCGTTCTTAACTCTCTCGGCTATTGGGGTACACACTTTGTGGCGACAACTGCTAGACAACTTGGTGAAACTTTCACAGAATATTCAGTATATATTGCCGTTGTGCACCAGCTATATCCAAAAATTTGAAGTTGGCATATTTTTGGGGGAGGGGTTTGGGTACTTCTTTAATCAAATGGGTAGCAGTGAGCTTTTCTCACAAATTTTCTAGTTTATAAAAGTATCAAGCACTGTCTAAAGTACATCTCGCATCTAAAACTAGCAAATAACTCTATCGTATTTAGCGCTATTTTTTTGAAACAATTTCCAAATATAGGCTGTATTTAGCACAAAATACTTTTTTTGCTTATTATTATATATTGTTATCCTAAATTTTGTATAAATGGTGATATATTTTGAGTTGGGATAAATAATGATTTTAGGCAAATCAACATTTTCATCTTGAATACTAGCAGGACTGACTCCATATCGACAAGAGGAAAAAGTTTACAAATATAATATTATTTCCACTTGCTCGATGATTATAAATATTTAAATGCACTCACCAACCCAGTGAGTCAGTACATCGGTGCTGGCTATGAAAACTGATCTTTTCTGGATAGTTGAAATATCTACGTTTTTAAAATTTAGAAGGGTCTCCCTCATGCAAATCTCTATCCATAGCTTTTGATTTTGGCTTTTCCTTTAGACTATATTGGCTATTTTGACTTTGAACTGTAATCCAAATATTTGGATTTGATGCACATTGAAGACAGATAAGTTTTCGAAGTGGCCAAATGCGTAATCGAAATTTACCTTTACCTCGATATTTTTTAGATTTCCCCATACTTGCTATAAGTCGAGTAAACATATTTATCTTGAAAACATTATCATAATTGACAAGCTGGCCACTATTATTACTAACTTTTGGTATTAACATAAAACATTAATGTTGGAAAAGAAAACATTATCATAATTGACGCGCTGACCACTATTATTACTAATTTTTGGTATTAACATAAAACATTAATGTTGGAAAAGAAAACATTATCATAATTGACGCGCTGACCACTATTATTACTAATTTTTGGTATAAAAATGAACCATTTATGTTGAAAAAATATTCCCAGTTAAATTTCCTGATTTCCCCCTAAACGAAAATATGTTAAGGAAACTAAAATTTTTACATTAATTGATAAAATAATTTTAGATCAAAACATCGGGATTCCAGATAGTTAACATACTTTATTTGGCCAGTTCGACGACTTAATGTCTATTCATCTAAGAGTAAAAGAAAATTTGGGGGTTCGTGGGCAAAAAATTGTAACATTTTTGAATGGAAAATCTGACAAAAATACAAAAATGTGACCAGCAAAAATCCTTACAGTATTGGAGACCTGTCTGGTGATACCCTGGTAATAAAAAAAATATCAAATATACTCAAGACTCTGTGAAGTCATCACTACAGAAGTTATACCGTCGACATCATGATCTTGTGGACCGCTGTGGTATATCTGTTTCCCAGATTACATCAGCTCTTTCTCTTTGACACCATACTTCGTTTTCCTCTACCGGATTTGACTTTACTACCTGCGTTGACGTGTTCAACACAACGGATGTCTTATAAGAACCAAGAGGTGCTTACTCTATGGTTCACCTGACCTCATCCATGGTTTTTTATTGGGTCCGTGTTGTTCATTTTTGTATATGTGCGTGTCTTCATTTTTCTCTTCTGTGTCGTGCTCATGTTATGTATCTGTTTCTTTGTTGTCCTTTGATTGTTTGATTTAGACTGACAGTTCGGTTCTAACTTACTTTACATTGGTCCAGTTCTTTACTTGCTGTTCCTTGTTGCAGATGAAAATCGAAAATTTGGAATAAAAGATGAAAGCATATGGATTAAATGTACCTGAGACAAAGTCTCTACAAATTCATTGTAAGACAGAGCAAGGGAAAAACGCTTAAGTATTGTATTTCATCTTAAAGTCACCAGAAGGCCCTACAATAAGTTTGCTTATAATTCAGGGTAGGTTCAAGACGACCACTATCACCTGTTTGGCCGAATTCATTGCCAAAAGTCGGACCTTCTACATCCATGTTAAGAATCTCAATATTGCCCACTTCACATACACGAATTTTTCTCACGAATCCTTACGAATCTTTAAAATTTGCAAGATTCGTAAAACTAACACGAATGCTTGCGAATAAAACGCATTTACGAGTGAATTGCGATTTCTTTACGATTAGATGCGAGTACACACGAGCACTTAACGATTTACTAAGAATGAAAGCGATGCAGTTACGATAAAAATTTATGAATCGTTACGAATAAATGCCAGCAACTTACGAATGCATACGAGTTATTTAAGAATTCTTGCGAGCACAAAACGAATTATTGCAATTTGATCCTAGCTTTTACGGATAATTAACGAATTATTTACGATAACTTGACGTGTTTTTACGAATATCTGAGATTTAGTTACGAGTGTTTAGTAGTATAACGGGTTACCTCAGACCACTTTTGACGAGGAGCCCATAGTGCATTCTTTGTAAAATATTTTCATTTTTCCCTAATTTTTCCTCAAAATATGCAAATTAGTTTGGGTATTTGACCTTTGACCCCTATAGAGGGCGCTGCAATCGTTATTGACGAGGTGCTAAGTGTATCATTGACCTTTGGCCTCGTCTTGGGTGCCTCGCCTTTGGCTTTGACTTCACTAGTCCATAGTGTTGTCACTGGTCTTGCCTACTGGTCTCGCCCTTTCTTATCCAGGATACTTTCCTAGATCTCGCCTTCTACTCTGGTCTCGCCCTTCTTCTGTCCATGTCCACTGGTCTCGTGTTTATCCCAGCTTTGACCTTGCTTTTACCCTAACCCTAATCTATTTTTTTTACTACACCTTAACCATTGTCTCTAGAATTCAATGATTGAACCTTTTTGTTATAGTGTTTCATTGACCTTTGGCCTCGTCTTCAGTGCCTCGCCTTTGGCTTTGACTTCAACAGTCCATAGTGTTGTCGTAGGACCTGTCCTATATGCAAATGAGGTACTACTAGTTAAGCCTAGCAGTTCATTCTGGCATTGCCCTTAACCCTAATTTTTACCTTATACCTTAAACGCTAACCCTAAACCTAATGTATATAAAAGTAAGCCTTTTATATTTCAGTAACACTAACCATTGGTATACAACAGTAACCCTTTGGTATACAACCTTAACCTTTATGTATATAGCAATAACCCTAACACTAATAAATATAACAGTAACCCTAACCCTGATTTCAACCCCTAAATGAAAACCCTAACCCTAGTCTATATTATAGTTAACCTAACGCTATTGTATATAACAGTAATCCTAACCCTTATGTATATAACCCTAATCCTAATGTATATTACAGCCACCTTATGCAATAACATGAACCCTAACCTATGTAGATAACAGTGACCCTAACCCTAGTGCATATAACAATAACCCTAACCCTAATGTATATAACAGTTGCCCTAACGCTAATGTGTACAACTATAACCCTAACCCTTATGTGTATAACCCTAACCCTTATTCATATAACCCTAACCTTATGTAACCAAAATCCTAATGTATATAACATTAACCCTTATGAACCCTAACCCTTATACATATACCCCTTAACCTTATATATATAAAACCTTAACCCTAATCCTTATGTATATAACACTTACCCTAACTGTAATGTTTATAACTGAAACCCTTATCCTAATGATACTAACTGTAACCCTCATTCTTATGTTACTATTTGTTAACCATATGTATGTAGCTGTATTCCTAACCTTAATGTATATAACAGTAACCTTAGCCCTTATATTACAGTAACCCATACCCTAATGTATATAGCAGTAACCCTTAACCTTATAACCCTAACCCTTATGTATATAACCATTACCCTTTGGTATATAATATTAACCTTTGTGTAATAACAGTAACCCTAACCCTTATGTAATAACAGTAACCCTAACCCTTATGTATAACCCTAACCCTTATCTATAAAACACTAACCCTTATGTAATAACAGTAACCCTAATCTATATAATATTAATCTTTATGTATATAACCCTAACCCTCTTTATATAACTCTAACCCTAACACTTATGTAATAACACTAACCCTTATGTATATAACAGTAACCCTTTGGTATACAACCTTTAACCTTATGTATATAGCAATTACAATAACACTAATGTATATTACAGTAACCCTAACCCTAGTGTATATTACAGTAACCGAACGCTGTTGTATATAACTAACAGTTTGGTATATAACAGTAACCATAACCTTAATTTTTACAGCAGTAACAGTAACCTTTTGGTATACAACCATAACCCTTATGTATATAGCAATTACCCTTATGTATATAGCACTTACCCTTATGTATAACCCTTACCCCTATGTATATGATCGTAACCCTTATGTATATAATCCTAACCTTAATGTATATAACAGTAACCTAACCCTTATGTATAACCCTAACCCTTATGTATATAACCCTTCCCCTAATGTGTATAATCCTAACCTTTATGTATAACCCTTACCTTTATTTATATAACAGTAACCCTTATGTATGACTCTTACCCTTATTTATAACCCTTACCCTAATCATATCTGTTACCCTATTCATACTGATGGATACTTCATTGAAAACACATAATGAAACTAGAACTGACACAAAAAATCAATGACATTGATATGAACATAAGACCATTCATGACTATGGACACATAACATATAAACATATTTAGTTATGAATGATAACAAGTAGAAGACAAAATAAACGTTAAGTGATACTATGAAAACAAATTGATACTGAAGATAATATGAAAACTAATGTGAAATGAAATACTAAAAGCGGAAGCATATGACTATGACTATCAACTGACATTAACTATGATCACAAATAGATATTGAAACAATATGAACTACAAATATAAACATAAACATCAACATGAAGTTACACAAACTATGAAACAAATTGACACTGTAGACAAAATGAACCAAATATGAAAGTATCAATGGTAAAAGATCACTTGAATCGATACAACACATAGAAACTAATCAATATGAACACCAAATACAAGTAGAAATGTTGAACTATGAACATTAAACGACATTAGATATGTAAACATATAGACATTGACAGAATGTTAACACAAGAAGACGACTTATAACGGTATTGATGTGCATGTTTATAAAAAAAAACATGAATTGATAAATATCAAGATAAGGTGATACGAAACATAAAAACTTAATGACAGTCATAAGAACTTGAACGCTAAAAACACAAACATAAGGTCATCCATGACTATGAATGAACACATAACATATAAACATATAAACTTTGATAAGAATGTTAACAATGGGTGGAAGACGAAACATCAAGTGATACTATGAAAACAAACTGAAACTGAAAACAATATGAAAACTAATGTGACTTTAATCACTAAAACGGAAACATAACGTATAGCTGAATATGAACTGACACAAACTATGTGAATATATCAATATTAATGTTAATTGAACACCAAATACAAACAGAAACTTTAAACCATCAACATAAACTGACACAAGATATGTAAACATATGAACATTGACACGAATATTAACACCACATCATACACCTATCGTTAAGTATGACTATGAATGAACAAAAATATGTAAACATATGAACTTTATCTGCAATAATGATATGAACCACAAACTATGGAAACAAATTGATACTTACGATAATATGAAAACTAATGTGAACTGAAATACTAAAAGCGGAAGCATAAAGTCAGCTATGACTATCAACTGACATTAACTATGAACACAAATTGATATTGAAACAATATGAACAACAAATACAAGCATCGATGTTAAAAGATCAACATTAAATGGTACAACATGTAAACACCAAATACGAACAGAAACATTGAAACATTAACATAATCAGACGCAAGATATGATAATACACTGATGTGAACACGAAATCATTAGCATACAGTTAACTACGACTATAAAGTGATATTAAAACATGTAAACGTATGAATATTAACACAAATGTGAACCAAAAAATATAAACATAACGTCAGCTATGACAATAAATTGACATTAACTATGAAAATAAATTGATATTGAAGACAATATGAACAATACATACAAGCATAAATGGTTAAAGATCAACATGAAGTGATACAACATATGGTTGTAAACAACAAATGGATGACGAAGTAAACATGAAGTGACACAAACTATGAAAACAAATAGATACTGACGACAAAATGAACAACAAATACATGCATAGATGTTAAAAGATCAACATAAAGTAAAACAAACTATGAAAACCTGTGAATGTGAACACCAAATACAAGCATAAATGTTAAAAGACCAACCTTAAATGGTACAACATATGAATGTAAACACCAAATACGAATAGAAACATTGAAACATTAACCTTACGTGACACAAACATATGAACATTAACACTGATATGAACAAAAATATAATCAGAAACATTGAAATATGAAAAATAGACGACATTCATATGAACTTAAATGATAAAACTGAAACATAACTTGAAATCTGATGAATCAACACAAACAGAACAATAAATGCAAACTTGAACACAAAAACACAATATGAAATGTAAAATATGAACACAAACACAACAAAACATGAAAATAAATGTGAACTGTTACATGAAAACATAACAAGATACATGAAACATGAACAATAACACAACAAAACATCATACCTTAACCATATTCATTTGACCTGTTACATGAAAACTTAATATGATATGTTAAATATGAACATAGATGCAACAAACTTGAATCTCTAAACTTATATATGAAAACACAACATCACACATTAAACATGAACATAATTACAACAAATTTTGAAAAGAAATGCAAACTTGTACATGAAAATACAAACTGAAACGTTAAATATCAAGATGTGGTGACGCAAAACATTAAACATATCGATGTTTATGAAGACTTTAACACAAAAACACAATATGAAATGTAAAATACGAACGTAATTACAACAAAATATAAAAACAAAAGCAAACTTGACATAAAAACTTAAGATGAAACGTTAAATGTGACCACAAATACAACAAATGCTAAAACTTATTGACATTTATGGAAACAAATACAACAATACATGACAACAAATGCAAACTTGAACACCAAAACGCAATATGAATCATGGAACATCAACATAATTACAACAAAATATGAAAATAAATGTGAACTTTGACTATAAAGTGATTCAAAACATGAAAGCATATCGACATTAATGTAAATAAGCTGAAATAAAACATTGAAATTTGACACAGCAGCAGCAGCAGCAGCAATTCTACCTGGTATATGACACAGCAGCAGCAGCAGCAAATTTACCTGGTATATGACACAGCAGCAGCAGCAGCAATTCAACCTGGTATATGCCGCAGCAGCAGCAGCAGCAGCAGCAGCCATTATGCCTCGCATATGGCACTGCAGCAGCAGCAGCAGCAGCAGCAGCAGCAAAAAACCGTGAAAAGGCCAATAAAGGCAACAAAATTGCGATACATTCATCAAAAATATGATCTGAAACATGAAAATGAACAGAAATGCAATAAAACTTAAAACGAACGCAACAAAATATGAACTTGTACGTCGAAAACATCAAGATAAAATGAAATCACGTAAAATCTCGCACTGAACGAGACTTGATAAAGGTAACAGATATCAACTTGACAGTGTGATCAACCGATTGAAAAGCCTAAACATACCCAGAATCCATATTTCATATGTCTATAGTACCAAAAGTTCTGATTAAGACTGATCTAGGGCCGAATTAAGGCCGACTGAGGCCGATCTTTGATTTCTTAGGGCCGATATCATCAAAATAGTACATGACAGCGCTACAACACCAACGCTAATCGCTTTAGAACTATAAAGATACCCCGAATCCATATATGATATGACTATAGTACGAATAGTATTGATTAAGGCCGATCTAGGGCCGAATGAGGCCGATCTTTGATTTCTAGCGGCCGATAACTTCATAACAATACGTTTTAGCCCTTCACTACCTTGACTAATCGCTTCAGAAGTATGAAAGTACCTCGAATCCCTATATGATATGCCTATAGTAGAACGATTTCAAATTAAGGCCGACTTAGGGCCGTTTAGGGCCGATATCTCGTTCACACTCAGAGCTAGAGCTTTTAAACCTACACCAATCGATTCAGCGACCCCGATTTACCCTAGAAAGACATCACAAAGGAACGGAAAAACGCAAACAATACTAAAAAATTAAGGGTTACTCCAAGTAGTATATGGGCACGAGTTAGGGCTTTCCCCGTTCTATAAATAGATTTTTAAGGGAATCCCCTCCCAAACTTGCGCATGCGCAGTGTTAACACTTCGTGTTCCGGTCACGTGACTTCCGCTTCCGGTCACGTGACTTCCGGTGACGTCATTGTCGCTCTACGTCACTTCCGGCACCACCTCGCACCACCTCGACAAATCATATTGAACTGTGCTCATATATTACTGTGTTTCATAGACGGCAACAATTTTTCTTTTTGGGTAACATTTACTTATATAAATTTCAGACTATGTAACCTCGTGTAGTCTCAAAATGAACATTTAAGGAGACAGGTAATGTCTTACCACAAAATAAAACTTTATTTTGTTCAAAACATCACTCGACTTTTTCCACAGCCGCAGAGAAAAAAAGAGAAAACTGACATCATCATAACTTGTCCATCCTATTTTTAGAAGGGGGATACAACTCAGGTCGGGAAGCAGACCCAATTTTATTATCACACCGTTAAAATTCGTAAAATACTCGCACTTATTTGGAAAGCACTCTCAAAGTATTAGTATAAATTCGTTAAATGATCGCTTCATTGCGTGTTTATCCGTAAATCAATCGTAAAATGACCGCAAACTACTTGCAAATATTCGTTAATAAATCGTAAAACATTTAGGGAGCCATATTGTCTACGATTTATTGCGAATGCTTTACGATTTATTGCAATCGGTTAACGATGATTTACGAATTGTCAAGATTGGTTTGCGAGCACTTTACGGATGAAATAATCGATAAAGATTCGTGGCCATTCGTGAAAAATTTTTGACATGTCAAAAAATTTTCACGTCCGTACACGAATCGACACGAATATATGCGAATGTCTACGAGTTATTTGCGAATGTCGGAGAGTTAGATACGGATGCATGCGATCGACTACGAATCGATCATACGTAAGGATTCTTAAGAAACATTCGTGTATGTGAAGGGGGTATATACAACTAACCAAAGGTCATCCCATTCAAAACATGTGAAAAGGCTGGTAGAGAACAAATAATCAAACGGACGTTACAGTGACGGTCCAAGTTTTCACACGTTAGTGGGTTGAACGGATAGAAAAAAAAAAAAACAATCACGAAAAAATTGTAACAGTAACAGGTCAATGACTTTATGTATTAAAATTATAGAGGTTTACAGTTTATATTTTTAAAACTTTTAACAACGACGGAATTTTTTTATGCATTTTAAGATACTTTTATTTATGGAGGGGCATTTCCGCCACCAGAGAAATTATATGCTGTAAATTTTTGTCTTCTCTTTCTATTGTTTTCACTTTCCTTATCCATAATTCTGCAAGTTCTATATTTTATATTATAGATTCTAGGATATTAATTTATAATATTTTATATTCTTTCTTTAAATGTTCCTATTTCATCCCGACTTCTCAGTGATTCTCAAAATTGTGACCCACATCGTAATATTACTGTCCTTGGTTAAAAAATTTTGAAAAATTACTTTTCTTTTATAAACAAAACGTTATTTTGTTTTGTCACACATCTGAAAAAAACAAATTAACCAACAAGAGCATGACACTATCAACAATTTTGGCACAAGCTGGATTTAAACCACCAAATTTTAACTAAAATTCCATGTCGCTAGCAGAATTTAATTTTTGAGGTTGACGTCGTAATTATTGAAACCTGGTTTTTGATATTTTACAACTAACTTTTAAGACGGAAGCCACTTTGTTTTTCAGTGTATCCAACTAGAAACAGACACCTGAAAGTATAAAACTTTGAAAATTTACTATTCAAGCTGTCGCTAATTTTGGATTAACAAGCGTTACCGAGAAAGCAATGCGCACAAACAAGTTATAACTTGGTGATAATTCAGGAAAAATGGAGAAAAATGTATGATGAGGACATCTTATGTTCAAATGGAATAGAAATGCTTGCATCGATACTTGACTTTTTTCTATATGAACTTTCATTTGTCATTTTGAAACTTGTCGCCAATAAGAAATTAACATCCGTGACCAAGGTTTGTTAGTCATGTAACATGTTTAGAGAGCTTGTTTGCAGTATATCTTAAGGGAACGTACAGATATAATAGAGAAATGCAAGAATCAGTTACATGTCGGAGTTTCTGCCCAGTCAGCAGTCAAAATATTGGGAGGATCATTAACTTCCGTTACCATTAACAAGCGTGACCAAATTACTGGACACAAAATAAAAAACCCTGCTTTCAGTCACGAATCTCAGTTTAGACATTTTTTTAAATAATATTAACTCCAAAAATGTAGAAAGATAACATTTGAAAGCAATGACGTATCGAAATTATACCCAAATTAAGGAATTTTTATGAAATTATTTGATAAGGTTGTAATATTTCCAGCACTGTCCGACTGGGAGGGAATTTGGTCAACCGGTTAACCTACTGTAGATAATCAATGTCTTCATCACAAGTTGAAAAGAGCAAGTTTATTGGACAGAAAACGAACGAAACACAATCTATAAATTATGGCCAAAAAGTAACGGATGTTAAAACTGTAACGAAAAAATATTTTGTAAGAAAATTCTTCATAGTTTCGTGAATTTTTATTAATTCTAACATTGATCATGATTTGTATCAAAAGTATACAATTGTTAAATTATACGATATTCATTTGAACGTCTTTTGATGCAATATCTAACGAAAAGATGTTCAAAGGGGACATTTTTAAGCCTTCTGTTAAAAGGAGGACAGAAGTTAAAGTATTCTATATTTAACAGTTAGGCACGGTGAACAATATACATGAACAATTGCAAAAATATAAAGGAATAATTAAAAGAATATCTAAAATGGCAGAGACCTACTGTCGTGATAGAATGAAACTCGATTGCAGAAGATGATCGACGTTTGTAGAAATTAACATCCGTTACCAACATTTCAGGAGCACTGGTGACTTTGAATTATTCATGTTTTTACGTTCCGTCGTAAAACAGAAAAACAATCATTGAATTGATACTTATTTTTGGTCTCCTTTATCTTCAGTGCTCGATTTAGCCAGAGACACATGTTCACACAAAATGTATATGATGAATTTGATCATGTAGTAATATCTCCAGTGAAAGGGAAACGTTCACAGAAGCAGGATGCCAAACAGTAAATGTTGAAACTTTTCCCCAAACCATGTGATCGTAATCCGAGAGACAATCTTCCATTGAGAAATGGTCCCTTAAGGAGTTTTGATTCATTTAAGAGGCTTTCCCAATTGCATTGATTAACATCCGTTACAATGAGATTTCGGTCTATTTCAAATTGCCATCATAATACAAACATGCTGAGGTTTAAAGTTTACGAGATTTTCGAGAACTAAAGTCATTTAAAGTTTAGAATAATAAAAAAACAGAGCGACAGCGTCGATTTATTGTAAAAATAAATAAATTAAAGATCATAAAACATTGATGTATTGTTGAACATTTTTTATTATGATTTTGCATAGCAAATTTGCACAGAAAAAATTGTTAGACAATGTAAACAAATTTTTTTGTTTGCTATATATGCTTGTATTCAAAAATATCATTACATTTTCTAATGATATTTCAGGGTATTGATGTTCAAAATCACGTAATTGTATTACTGGTAGTCTGTTTAACACCCGTTACCAAGGATTTTAGGGGTTCTTCTAAAATTGCTGTAAAAAAATAATTCAAAGAGATATGTGGAGGAAATTTTATAGATAGACTCCAAAATGCCCATACTTCCCGAAAAAATCATTATTTTATGTTTCTTTGAAATAATATTTTTTCACAAGTGGGACATAATTTTGAGAATGACTGCTATATTGGAGTGACTGTCCGCGGTTATCTCCCCAACTCTTAACAAAGCGAAAAATGCTAAACTAAATGCAGCCGCAAATAATAAGGCTTCAAATTGTGACGAGCACACCGATGTAAGAGAGGATATCAGTTTTTGTAAAAGATCCCTAGTTACTGGTACACGTGTGTCTATTTTTGTACCGGCTTTACGGTGAGCCCCCTCTATCATTTTACTTATTAAGAAACTGCGTGTTGGGTCCGGTAAACAATGCATCCGATGATAATGACCTAGACCAGAAATATAGGTAGAGATTGTGGACGGGGCGAGGCCCGAACAGGAGAGATATGCAATATATGATATTATATTTTCCAAAGGTAAAGGCCAAACTTCTTGTAAACTATAATCACGCAAAAATTTTTGAAAAGATTCTACCGCCGTTTTGTAGCATTTCCAGGTATTGTTAGCTAAAGAACATTGTATTAAATTATCAGCTTCCCGAGCCAGGGGGTCCAATCGAATTGGTAAGTGCAGCGTGTATTTTGGTAAGTGCTGCCAAAGATGGCTGACGCGCCCCGCTTCGGCAAGCAAAGGTCAGTAGTTGAGAGTGTCTTACCATTGTACATTTACACGGTGTATTCTGTAAATATTGCGTTTCGGCCCTCCTTCTATCTGAAAACCGATACGTGTATTTACTTTAGTACAAATAACGCTTCCC
>MJUU01062373.1:0-15315 GCA_002080025.1 Modiolus philippinarum
CACTTTATCCCGATAATTACCATATTTTATCCACTCTCGATAGTTAAACCAATTTAAAAAGCATGGTTTGTGTTACTTTTCTTACTCTCAAACAGAACCAAGGTTAAATTTGATATTCCTCTGTGGTTCTGTTTAGTAATTGGACAAACACAAGTAAGTGTTTGCAAAATTATTAGATGTATGGTACACCATAAAACGTTTCAACTTAGACGGCCATATGCAACGTCTTTTAGTTTTCACATTTAAGTAGATCCGTTTCCACAAATTGAATATTTAGGTAGTTTTAAATACCAAATTTAGTTTTATTTATTTTAACACAATATCTTATCAAAATTTGAAGAACACAGACCATATTTATGGTTGGCATATAATGTCTTACCTCACAGATAGACTATTGCATTCATATACTTTTCATTCTCATGTTTAAAGTCACAAGTTCTATTTACTTGACCATGAAAAGTATTTTTATATCAATGATCGAAATAATAACATTATCGTCAAATGTTTTGCTTACTACAAATTTAAAAAATTTTAAAATGCTCGGCAAGCCTCGCAATTAAATTTTTAAAATTTAACTATCTCTAGTGGATAAAATATGGTAATGAACGGGATCTTGTGTTGTAATCTATATTTCTCTCTAACTCTTACCCTATCTTATGAAACTTCGCGCCCGCCCACAATAGACACCGATTTACTAGCACCTTTTCTAGGTGCCCGTGGTCTCGTGGTGTTGTTGATGGACTGGATACGGCTAGGCGGATGGTGCCGTACATTTCTCACTTTGCAGCTAACCTTACCATACGTATTCTTATCTATTTACTTTTTTTCACTTGCATTTGGTGACACTCTTATTCTGAGTATTCACAATGTTTTCAATACAAAACCAATTTAAAAAGCATGGTTTGTGTTACTTTTCTTACTCTCAAACAGAACCAAGGTTAAATTTGATATGCCTCTATGGATCTGTTTAGTAATTGGACAAACACAAGTAAGTGTTGGCAAAGTTATTAGATGTATGGTATACCATAATACGTTTCAACTTAGACGGCCATATGCAACGTCTTTTAGTTTTCACATTTAAGTAGATCCGTTTCCACAAATTGAATATTTAGGTAGTTTTAAATACCAAATTTAGTTTTATTTATTTTAACACAATATCTTATCAAAATTTGAAGAACACAGAGCATATTTATGGTTTGCATATAATGTCTTACCTCACAGATAGACTATTGAATTCATATACTTTTCATTCACATGTTTAAAGTCACAAGTTCTATTTACTTGACCATGAAAAGTATTTTTATATCAATGATCGAAATAATAACATTATCGTCAAATGTTTTGCTTACTACAAAGAAGTCACCTACATTACTTTATATCACCCGTCTACTTCTTATTTCCATTCCTTCTTTCTCTAATGATATGTCAAGTTTAAACCGGTTTTGACCCGTTAGATAAATTTTCTTTATTCAACGTATGTTGAATAAAGCCCCGCGCTATTTCCCGCCAAATCTATTCGGAATACAATTCTCGGTGTTTATCATTTATCATTAGAGAAAAAGATTACACCACTTTATCCCGATAATTACCATATTTTATCCACTCTCGATAGTTAAATTTAAAAATTTTTAAATGCTCAGCAAGCCTCACAATTAAATTTTTAAGATTTAACTATCTCTAGTGGATAAAATATGGTAATGAACGGGATCTTGTGTGGTAATCTATAGTTCTCTCTAACTCCTACCCTATCTTATGAAACTTCGCGCCCGCACACAATAGACACCGATTTACTAGCACCTTTTCTAGGTGCCCGTGGTCTCGTGGAGTTGTTGATGGACTGGATACGGCTAGGCGGATGGTGCCGTACATTTCTAACTTTGCAGCTAACCTTACCATACATATCCTTATCTATTTACTTTTTTCCACTTGCATTTGTTGACACTCTTATTCTGAGTATTCACAATGTTTTCAATATTGTTTTTGTGACTTTTGTCTTTTTGCAGATGAATCGTGTCGTTGGTTTCTGCTTTGTTCTTTTTTCCAAGGTCTCTGGACTTGAAGGTGTGTCACATGTTTGAAGTTTTGGCTTAGAATCAGATTTTCGAACTTCTCTTGTTTTTATCCATTTTAAATGATTAAAATCTATTACACACCGACAGCCACTCTTTTTGTTCGCAATTTGATTAAATACATCCGGAGAAGAATACCGAAAAAAATATGGAATTCGTAAGATATCTTCATGGTGGTTTAAACGAACAATTTTAAAATGCATTTTTAATGAACAATTTAGAGGGGTTCGGTTCCTTGCAATTTTTCAAAACACACTGACCTATAAATATTTTCGATCAATATGGTGTAACAAACTGAACCATCAAGATAAAATTCTTTAAATTCTTGACACGAGGAGCGACCCTCCTCAAGTTCTCGATGTATTTTTATAATGTTTTGTTCTTGGATATTCTTCGCCGTTGTTTTGCCATAAATGAAATTAAAATATATATAAAACGGTTAAAATGCTCTTTTATCTGCTTTGTCTTCTTATCCTTTGTATTTTGATTCTTGACAATTCTGTCTGGTAATATTTTTCCTACAATCAGTTGATAAAAAAGTGGCACAAGTAACTATATCATGACGAATGAAAGTATATCATCGGAAACATCAACTCTAAACCAAGTGCATAAAGTTGTGAAAATGATACTTTTTCACATGGGAAAATGACATTAAATATGCCAATAGTTTTGAGGGCTTAGTTTTGAAATGAGAATTCGATTGTTTATTACGATTCATAAAAATCATTAAAATTACAGTTTACTTTTATTATGTTTTTTGCAATGACCAATATTATCTTCTTGTTAAATTCAACTTAAAAAGCTTTATATGTGTAAGCCTTCGGCCTCACATCTAAACTCTTTTTAACTTCCCTTAGATAATGGATTTTGCATTCTCCTGACTGAATTGCTGTATATTTCGGCTCAAAATTTTGCATGACTATGTAAAAATACCGTACACTTCTTAATTTGGTAATTACTTATTAATAATTTATATACTTTTAAGGAAAAACAACTTTTTTAAAATCTCTATTATGTTTAAATGGAAAACATTTACCGCGCGCGATTGTCACCGATTGTCACCGAGAATGAACTAATCTGACATGGGTAGTGTCATCTTTTACCTGTCGACAGGTGATCCAGTATTCACCAAATGTATATTGCCTATCGATTAAATCTTCCTGCCTGTTCGCCCTCAAAATAGAAAAATCCAACACTTAAATTTTTTAGTATGTCTAACAAAAACAAGGCAAATTCACATGTACACAACGCTTAGTCGTAACAGTGTCATTTTTCAGTTATGTAGGGTCATTCCTGATCTACATGCAAAACTTTAGAGAAATTACTGTTCAAATAAAGCAGAAATTGTAAAATTTCCATTATCTAAAGGAACTGAAACAGACTTTAGTTCAAAGACAATCACATATACTATTAATGAAAGGATATGCAGTAAACGTGCATGAGACAAATACTCTTCAAACACATGGTAGAACCAAGCAATTGTATATAATTAAAACTTTAAAACACTGTAGTAGGTAAATACTACTTTTTACTTTAAAATACTAATCAGAATGATAACATGTATAAAACTAGAGGCTCAGACACTGTGCCTGTATCGCTCGCCTGACAAAATGCTTCAGCGTTTCTGAGCAGAAGACGAAAATGTGAATTTTCCCATAGGGTCCAATGTTAAACCTAAGTTCTGCGGTGGCGGCCATGTTTTTTATCGGATCGCAACGAAATGAGCAATCTTTGTAGAGGACCTTCCAAACATCACTCCTGTAAAGTTTGGTTGAATTTGCTTCAGTGGTTCAGAGGAGAAGATGAAAATGTGAATTTCCCACAGGGCCAACGTTAAACTATCTTCCGTGCTGGCGGCCATGTTTTTTATCGGATTAGAACAAAATGAGCAATCTTTGTTAAGGACCTTTAGTACATCATTCCTGTAAAGTTTGGTTGAATTTTCTTCAGCGGTTTCAGAGGAGAAAAAGAAAATGTGAATTTTCCCATAGGGTCCAATGTTTAACCTAAGTTCCGCGCTGGAGGCCATGTTTTTTATCGGATTGGAACAAAATGAATAATCTGCGTATAGGACCTTCCATACATCCTTCCTGTAAAATTTGGTTAAATTTGCTTCAGTGGTTTCAGAGGAGAAGATGAAAATGTGAATTTTCCATAGGGCCAATGTTAAACTATGTTTCATGCTGGTGGCCATGTTTTTTGTCGGATCAGAACGAAATGAACAATCTTTGTTAAGGACCTTAAGTACATCATTCCTGTAAAGTTTTGTTGAATTTGCTTTAGTGGTTTCAGAGGAAAAGAAGAAAATGTGAATTTTCCCATAGGGTCCAATGTTAAACCTAAGTTCCGCGCTGGCAGTCATCTTTTTTATCTGATCGGAAAGAAATGAGCAATCTTCGTAAAGGATCTTCCATACATTATTCCTGTCAAGTTTGGTTGAATTTGCTTCAGTGGTTTCAGAGCAGAGGATGAAAATGTGAATTTCCCATAGGGCCAATGTTTAATTATGTTCCGTGCTGGCGGCCATGTTTTTTATCGGATAGGAACGAAATAAGCAATCTTTGTTAAGGACCTTTAGTACATCATTCTTGAAAAGTTTGGTTGCATTTGCTTCTGTGGTTTCAGAGGAGAAGAAGAAAATGTGAATTTTCCCAAAAGGTCCAATGTTAAACCTAAGTTCCGCGCTGGCGGCCATGTTTTTATCGGATCGGAACGAAATGAGAAATCTTTGAAAAGGACCTTCCATACATCATTCCTCTAAAGTTTGGTTGAATTTGCTTCAGTGGTTTCAGAGGAGAAGATGAAAATGTGATTTTCCCATAGGGTCCAATGTTAAACTATGTTCCATGCTGGCAGTCATGTTTTTTATCGGATCTAAACAAAATGAGCAATCTTTGTTGAGAACCTTTAGTACATCATTCCTGTAAAGTTTGGTTGAATTTGCTTCAGTGGTTTTAGAGGAGAAGATGAAAATGTGATTTTTTCCCATAGGGTCCAATGTTAAACCTAAGTTCCGCGCTGGTGGCTGTGTTTTTTATCGGATCGGAACGAAATGAGCAATCTTTGTATAGTACCTTCAATACATCATTCCTGTAAAGTTTGGTTGAATTTACTTCAGTGGTTTCAGAGGAAAAGATGAAAATGTGAAAAGTTAACGGACGGACGACGGACGCCAAGTGACGGCAATAGCTCACCTTGACCCTTTTGGTCAGGTGAGCTAAAAATGGAAGTCAATGGGCATAAATAATATCAGTTAGAAAATCTACAATTAAGTAAAAAAAATGTAGGATATATGCTACAGTATGTTTTGTCTTCACTTGTAGATCTCCATCGTGATGGCATTTGGATATTTAATGGTGTCGTTATGGTAGCATTAATTTTAATTATGGCTGCATATTTTATGTTGCATATATATTCAAGGTAGGCAGCATTTTATACATACTTTACTTGTTTTTACCATGTATTTGTAGAGACTTTGTCTTGTGTGCATTTACTCCATATCCTTTCATTGTTTATTGAATCAAATTCTGTATTTATTTAGTTATTTCATCTAAACAGGTATCTATGCTTTACACTTATTTAGATAGCTTATATACCTGGGATTATATCGCGACATGAATTTAAGCATTGATACTTTTAAATGTAAAATTTCGAAATTGAATACAAGAATACAAAGTGAACTCCTTATAACGTTTTGGGGATACACTCTAGGTATTTCCGAACTTATTAAATAAATGAATACTGACTGTGGTTTGTTATTCAGTATCTCCTGTTAACAGACTCCCTCAGCTGTGAAGGGGTACAGGCTAAGGAGTCCTGATATGCAAAAAAAATCAATCCTTCCCAGGGTGAACAGGCGAGCAAGCTGAAAAATATGCCCACTGTTTTTTTTTTTCATATATATACACTGATTTTTTACATACTTTGTTAACTACTAATACCGAATGTACCACTACCGAGATTGATTTTTACAATGGCTTATATTAGTAGGGTGCCCAATGTCCAAAAAAAGACGCTTAGTTTGCAAGTTTGGGTTAACGGAATAACATACGACTAATGTTTGTTTTATAGGCTGGCATAATTATTACGTTTTATGTTTTTCATTGTAGTAGAAAGTAACAGTGGTCACGATTTTTGTAATTTCTTATTTTTATGGGATAACCTATAGCAGAGCTTTATATACTACTCAACAAAAGAAACGAAACACAGATTTTATCAATATTAACATTTAAATTTCCAGCAGAGAACCACAACTCGTAGATGAAATGTATTTTTTGCACGTAAGAATCAACTTTACGCCCAAAAATGTCTCTTAAAATTCTGAACCCTCTCCGGTCACGGCCAAGGTCATTATCCTGAATTTTTTTTTTCCAGACCTAAATAGTGAGAATATCTATACTTTCTTTTTACCAAACCATCACATTTTCGAAACGGTTGACTTCCAAATTCTGTTGTTATATCAATCGCGAATCCCTAAGACCTACCTTCCGATTTCAACTTCCGTTCTTATAAGTGTAAAAGCGTGTTACGCGTTGTTGACGTTGCGACGTCTCACAGGCCCCACTGTCACGTGATTAATCATTTGATGGGCACATTTGCTTCAGATTAATCAAAATTCCTTAGTTTGATCTTTTTTTCGCATAACGATTTATTGAGAGTGCAAAAATCAAGATCGTAGGTCTGATCGCGATAATTTATTGTTCACGTTGATTTTGGATTGAACGGGGCATCAAAATGAGACATTGTTTTCAACTTTTTGAAATTGCAAATTGTTAATCTGATGAAGTGTCCCGATTATTGACATCAAACAATTCAAATAATCCGTCCGTTAACGGCAAACTCGATCATAGGGCGAAAAAAAATCCGTTCCGGATTTTCATCGTTTCCGTTTCGGAATTGATCTAAAAATGGAATGATCAAATGCGTTTTGGCGTTGAATACATGAATACACTAAAATGAAAACTTTAAATTGCGAAGTACAAAAATATTTTCAAAATTAACTGTGTATCGTTTCTTTTGTTAAGTAGTATATATGGTATCTTTAAATTTATAGAAATTAGTAGGAGTCTCTGATATCCTGATTAGAAGCTATTTTTGTGAAAGTCCCGACCTAAAATAGTGTTTTGCAAGCTAGAATGCAACTTATAATTTATTGATTTTTAGAATTTGACGGTCTTAAGGTTGGAATAAAAAGGTCATGAATTTAAGACATTTTCGTTGAATGCAAATTTGCTTAACTGAATTTTCGACATATTTTAATTTAAACGGAAACACAATTATCGACTGTACATATGTGCAAAAAATCATTGCCGTCATATCTTCCATTACAGAGAAATCAACAAATATAAGTACTACATTTGCGTAAAAACCTCAAAATTTTACGTTAATCTGAAATTTCTATCGCTTGATAAATTTGACACCATACGAAGCGCGACAACTCTAATCTATATAGATTATATGAAGGTAAAAATAACATGGTAGAATACGTCTGATCAATTTATTTGGATTTGTTGAAGATTTCATATCGGTCGAATATCGAATTTTCATGTATATATTAATGTTTTCAAATTTAGATTGAGATTTTGCTATCCATGAAGACAATATAAGAAGACAATATAATAGGGGTTTTGGTCCAGTTTTATTGGTTTTATTAAGTTTTATGGTATTGCGATTTTTCATGGAAATTTACTGAAGTCATACCAAGAACAAAAATTTGATTTATTTTGTCGAAATTTTATCAGATTTTGAAGAGGTAAATTTAAAATCTAATTCAAGGTTTCCTTTAAACAATGGGTTAACAAAAACTTAGAAATTACTATTCATAATATTTAACGGCGTACTTTATATATTTCAGGTTAAATATTTCAAATGGCACACCTCAAAAACAAATCCTAACCGTGAAACTTTCCTTAATGAAGATAAATGACAAAACATTATAAAAAAAATAAACAATTAATTGTCGTAAGGGGTTTGTTGGTAAAATGATGCCGACTTTTAGTTGCATGAGATTTTTTGCAAATTTTAGTAAATGACCTTTAACCCCATCTTAAATAAAATGTGACCACAACATTGTTATTTCGATGTGCCATGGTTTTCTCTTTCCAAAAATGTATATTACAGGTGTAATTCCGTTAACCCAAAATAGAAACTTGGACACCCTACTATATATTACCAATACATACAATAATCCAGTACACTATTAAAGTTACTGTTAAAAATGACCTATATCATGAATATTTATTGTGTAGACACGGTGTTGTTATTAAGGGGTGAAATAAATGATATACGAGACGAAATTTGTCTTTTTTATAAATGTAATAAAAACAAGAAAGCGGGCATCATATTGGGACATACTTATCAAGTAGCAGTATCAGTAGAGAAAGTGATTATCTAGCTGCTTCGGTCAATGCACGACAACTCTCGATATAAAATGAATTTACCTGTGCAGTTTGTGCAAAACTCCAGATTTCAATAATTAATTGCTCCATAGAAGATAAATATATAAATATATATGAAATTTGGTAGAAAAATTAGTAACTGAATAATCTATCGATTTGCTAGTAGGTGGCGAATGGGGGGTTAACCAATATCAAGTAAAAGTGAAAAAAACATGATTTTTCCTAAACGGCTCAAAACAAAATAAACGATGATAAAAAGCCTATTCTGAATTAGTTCAGGTGAAAAGAGGAGATTTAGACACATAACGTTTTCAATGTTAAGATACGGTGTCTTGTCTTTCTGAAGTCTTCTTATTCAGAGAAAACGTTTCATTTAAAACAAAATTTCACAGTTTTTACTGCAGAGAGTTGTCGAACATGAATCTCTATTGTGGTAGCTGTATCAAGTAATATTGTTGATGAAGGCTAAAAGCTCTCACGGAAATACTCCTTAGTTTAAACAAAATATTCAAAAATTTTGATATTGCAAGTTTACATATAAAATCAATTTTCGAACCAGAATGGAGTCATTTATATATTAGGTTAGTAAATACCATCTGGAATCAAAGGCATTGACCACTGGGATTGGTTTATAATCAATTGAGTGATGTGGAGTAAATTTACATGAGACAAAGTCTCTACTAATACATGGTAAAAGAAGTCATGAAACAACAACTCTTTTAGTGTTGTTTTTCATCTTGAACTGACCATGAGACCTTCCACAATCGCTGTAATCCGTGGACCGACAAAATGACCCAACAAAAGACAATCACAACATTTGAGCAATTACAGGTTACTCGTCAGGTCAATAGTAGGAAAACTTGGCATAATAAAATCATGAGATGGGTGCAAAAAACAGGAGGTCAGAATAACATTTTGAAATACAAAAAAATATCATAGTATTAGAGTGTATCTATAAGAGAAATTATTTCAAGAACAAGTACAGCCTAACTGAAAAGTATAGAGAGCATATATTTCTAGCATGGGGAATTGTTTTTACGGACTCCACACTGCAGGAGACAAACTCCAATCTAAAATAATCAAGTTCATTAGCCCTATTATTCTCACTTAAAAGATATAAGTCTGCAGAAACTTAACTTACATTATTTTCGGTATTTTGTTATTTATCAACACTGGGGTGTTGTTTCTGCTGGGGCCTATTTATCCCTGTGGTATTCACCATTCCAGTAGTCAGTATTTGGGGACTACCCAGCCGATGTTATTTTGAACCTTTCAAAATCCAAATTTCAGAAAGATTTATTTACATGTAGAACTAAGGAGTATCTCCCTTTTCAAACCTTGTATTCCAAATGTTTTGATTAAATCTGCTATGAAGATGCAAAAGTATCCAAATAGCCTTTTGAAGACACTAAATTTATAATATTTGTTTTCATTTGTAAATTGAGCAAATGCGATATGTAAACTACTTCAGATCATTGTAATTTTGTTCTTGTTTTACCTATGATAAATACTTGTATACAATAGATATAAGTTAACATGAGTTCGTAAAAAGATTCCTGTGCGAGAGATGTATGCTATATATATATATAGTAAGTGAGAACCAAATTGTTTAATCAAAACAATCCAAGGACGGTGGCAACATAAAAAAAAACAAAGAAACAAAGACAAAACATAAGCACGGCACAGAAAAGAAACATGAAAACACAAACATATACCAAATGAACAACACTGACCCAATAAAAAAAAACCACGGGTTAATCGTGTGCACCGGTAGAGTAAGCATCTCTTGCTTCTTATAAGACATCCGATGTGAACATATCAACTCCGGTATGCAAGTCAAATCCGCTATTTTAGTTGTGGTGTATTTGTTCTTAAGAGATAATCTCATAATAAGTATATTATGTTGCCAAGTTTTCTAACTTGATATGTGCCTTTTTTTCACTTGCTTTGGACACTAATGCTTTAGTAGGGCGACAGATGACAGTGATTGTAAGAGCACTTTGCTAGTCAATTTTCCATTTTAAGTTTGTTTACAATTCTGTATCCACTGTCTCTGAAAATGTGGATTTTACATTTTATGACAATTGGCGATGAATTGCGCTCAAACCGGTTCTAGGGCCGACTTGAACTTGAACTTGTTATGAGCAAAGTTCATTATTGTAGGCCTAATAGTGACTTCAAGATTAGGAACAACAATAAAAGCGTTGTCCCATTGTTTCTACTATTTATTTGTTGAGACTTTGTCACATGTGCAATTACTCCATATCCTTGCATTGTTTATTTCTAATTTGATGCAAATTGTCTAATTAAACGAAACAAAAAAAAAACAAACTTAATGTAGTATTTCAGATCTAATATTGAGTCATTTCAACTGGCTTATACTGTATTCATAAAAATAAATTCTTATAAACACTTTGAAATTAAATTTTTAGTCAAATATTTGTGATATGTTACAAATCAAAAGTATAGAATATTACATGACTATTCCGTTATCTGCCCTTATATCGGTCCAAAGACCAGATATCGGTAGAAGGCTGATATCAGGGCAGATACCGGAATAGACATGTAATAATCTTTTTATCAGATATTTGACGGGGGAATGTTGCAAGCTAAAAGAAAACAATTACCTATTTACTTTTCTTTTAAAATGGACAAAATTTAGGCAAATTCAGATTGCCCCCCCCCCCACTTCTTGTTTATTGTTGCAATACATTTGGTACATGTATCTATTGAGAGACGGATCAAGTAGTGTTCAAAAACTACATTTTTCTCATCTAAAAGATGAAAAACTCTTACCAGGAATAACAATTTAAAACTGCAGTGTCAATCTTGACTTGAGTCTGGATGAAATCTTACGGAGTTCACCTACAGTCTGAAGCCACTGTTTGAAAATTTCAGCATCAAAAAGGTTTTCCTTTCATGTTTCGTTTTTAAGGCACCAACAAATTCTGGCTTTTCATTTTAAAAACACTTCTAAACCGAGAACAAGCTTCGGCTTCATCCATATTTTGTTTACGTTGCTAGATGACGTCATCAAAACAGGGCAGATAACGGTTATCTGCCCCGAACACGGATATCGATCAGACTTTCATCCGGTTATTACATATGCAAAATGGTACAATTTGCGTATAAATATGTGATAATGTATTGTATTGTTTTCTTTTCAGGAAATCGAAATGCATAACGTCAGAAACAAAGAAATTTGAATCAAAGAGCGGAAACCAAACGCAACAAATTTTCTCCATATTATGATATCATTGGTATCGAATCTGATTGTGCAACAAGTAACTTTTCTATGCAAATAAGCAACAGTGTGTACAATGTTGCGGATTACTAAGCACGCAGTTTTTCAGATAACTATGACTACAGTGTGTTAAATATCTAAGTTTGATTTTTGGTAGATTAAATGTCTATAGTGTGTCGGATAACCAAATCTACAGAGAGGCAGATAATATGTATTTAGTGTGCCAGATAACCAAGTCTACAGTGTGTCAGATAACTAGATCTACAGTGTGTGAGATAACTAGTTCTTTGGTGTGTCATAATGTAGGCTATCCGTGTGTAAAATTTTTATGTTAGGTGTATGACAAATACTATGTCTACACAATGTGTCGGATAAGAAAGCCAACGTTGTTTCAAATACAGTGTGGTAAACGAATACGTTTATTGGGTGTTTGATAGTTATGCTTTAAGAGTGTCAGAAAACTAGGTCTATAGAATTTCAGATACTAGTAACAAGGTTTTAAGTGTGGCAGATTCGAAAGTCTGAAGAATGTCCGATTTTAGGTCCTTAGTATGCCATGTTACTGTGTTTAGAGCATATAAGATATATATAGATATGTCTTCTGTAAACTAAGTCTACAGGGTGTCAGATAAAATTGAATTTACAATGAGGCATGATCAAAGCTCAATCTTGAAGGCCTCATTGTTACTTCAAGATGAAGAACAACAAGAAAAGTGTGGTAACTTCCATTGCTTTGTTTTACAATGTATTTGTAGAGACTTTGTCTGATGTAAATTTTCTTCATATCCCTTCATTGCTTGTTTTAAAGATACAGTACAATAATGATTCAATTTTATACAACTACTGTCTGTTGTTTAGGGTAAATACGCAGTGTTTTTGACTTTTGCAAAACACAGATATTCACCGAGTCACAGGGTACCAAAGTAAAGATATTAGTCAACTTCTACCTTACTGGAATTTTCCCCTAAAAAATTGAAATAGGAGCAATTAAATACCAAAATTAACAAGTCAAATATCACAGAAAATTTTAAAGAGCACTGAACTAGGTCTTTATTTTAGCTTTAGCAAAGATGTTGTATTAAATATTGTTAGAGCCATACCTATTGGATATCCAGAATTGTACGAAATGTATGTTGATGCACATATATTCAGTCACTGAGAGTGACGCGCATGAAGTAGCTGTTGATTATTCAGCAAGTTATTTTCAATGAAGGCTTATTTGTAGTTGCAATGTGTCTGTTATCAATGGAGAGGTTCTTTTTTTTTGCAATTTCGCTATCAGTAGTATCAATACTTTGAACTGAAGAGTCCATTTGTGAATCAGTAAAAAACAGAAAGTTGATAATATTTTTATCGCTTTCATCGAAATGCGCATATGCAGAATTGAAATTTACATCAACTTCGGTATTTAGTCATTTTTTTTTAAATTTCAAGCAATATCGTCAGCATTGAAGACTGGTTTTCTGTGAGTAGACTCTCTCTTATAACACTGACAGTTTTTGAAGTGCTTTGTTACATATGTATCCAGTGTAAGTTTACAGTGAATTTTGCTTTTGTGTCCTGTAACTGACATTACATGTATTAGCCTGCCAACAAATTCAGCAATATCGAGAACATGGACAGCGTTCGTGCGTAATGAATGATTTGGGTTTCTTTAATTAAGCCCCTTTTCAATGATAGATGTCATCATATATTAACTGTCTATAGGTATGGCACATTACCAAGTTGGTTCATCTGTTACTTTGTTTTCTTTTCCTTGGGAATGTCGGTTCAGTAAAGTGAGTGAGAACCAGGCTTGGGGCGAATTACATTGCAATGTAATGCATTATAGTACATTTACATTTGAAAATTTAACATTATATTACAATTACAATTACTTCAATTTTTGAGAGTAATGCATTACAGTCAAACGTGCCTTAGCGGTCACCTTGAATAAGCAGCCACCTGATTTTAAAGGTCACCTTTTATAGTTCCCTTCATAGTATATTTCATATTAATTTAACCTCATTTTAAAGGCCACCTCTCTTATAAGGTCAGTTGTATATTAAAAAAATTACAATTACTTTATAAAAGTAATGCATTAAATGCATTAAATTACAAATTACATTTTTCAAATTTTATCAAGAAAAGAAACGGTTAATCATGCATTTGCAATTTATTTACAGTGAATACTGTGAACATGTTTCTAACGTAGGAAAAAGACCAAATTCAATCAACTTTTTAAAACTATAAATATCTCTTGAAAATGATGTAGATTCGTTAAAAAATTTACAAGTGAAAAGATCCATTTTCTGAGTTAGAATTTCTGTACTTGTGTATTTCGTTGCATTTATATGTAATTTATAGATTGTATTATCTCTTTTACTATGTATATGTAGTTTATATTTTTCCCCTTTTTCACAATTTTTCTGAAACAATTTGAAATTTACAATTCAATATTAAACCTTAAGGGTTGGGGGAGATAAATGTGAGCTTATTGAACCTTTACATGTGACAATCAATGATCTTTGAACTAATTATACTTTGATCACTAGAAGCTTTAATTGTGTTTGTTTTGTAAATTAGGGATTGTAAATTTTCAAAACTAGACAGTTTTTCATCATAAAATTTCTGAATTAAAAGAAAATATTTTGTTTTATACTTTTAGATAAGTTGCAAAGCTAGTAGATATTAGAGAAAAACAATGATCAATATTTACATGGAGTTCCATTACATTTCACTAATACAAATTTTATAGTTGAAAAGCTTTACCCAAGTTTCAAATTTAGAAAAAAAAAGTAATGCTATGTAATGCCATGTAATGCTTAAATTACAGGCACTTTTTAAATGTAATGCATTACATTATAATTACATGTAATGCTAAAAATTGGACATTACACATTACATGCATTATTTTGCAATAATGTAATGCATTACAGGACATTACAATTACACATTAGCATTACCCCATACCTGGTAAGAACCGAACCGTCAGTCTTAAATGAACAATCCAAGGACAATGGCAACGTCGGAAAACAAAGAAACAAAGACATAACATGAGCACGGCACAGAAAAGAAATTAAGAATCTAACACCAGGGGAAGTGCGAGACAGGAGAATCTCAGACACCCAAGGGTAAGATTTCCAGTCTCGGACGAAGCTTGCTGAGTCCGAGATGATTGAAATCTTACCCGAGGGTGTCTGAGATTCTCTTGTCTCGCACTTCCACTGGTGTTTGATTTTATTTCTCACTGTATGCACCCTGAAATTTACTAAAATCCACACAAAAATATCGCCCCTTTTTTGTCTGTTTACACAAGGAGTTATGTCCCTTTTTGTAACGTCATAAAATCGGGAATGTATACCCGAGTGCGCCATATTTTAAAAGACGACTTTTCGTGTATTCTCATTGATAATTTTACTTTAAATGATATAACAATTTTACAATACGTAGATTAAATCCACTTATGGTCACTTATGAGGGCAGATGTAGACTACAGACCCTAAATGTGCAAACACAATATTTGACGTTAATTGCACGTGATTTTTTTGTCTTACACTAGTGTAGGACAAGGAAATCTCACACCGCTAAAAATAGGAACTGCTGTGTCTCAAAAGTGAGAAAA
>MJUU01062373.1:15523-30088 GCA_002080025.1 Modiolus philippinarum
TTTTTATTGGGTCCGTGTTGTTCATTTTTGTATATGTGCGTGTCTTCATTTTCTTTTCTGTGTCATGCTCATGTTATGTCTTCGTTTTTTTGTTTTTCCGACGTTGCCATTGTCCTTGGATTGTTCTTTTTAGACTGACGGTTCGGTTCTCACTTACTTTAGAAAAAAGTAATGCTATGTAATGCCATGTAATGCTTAAATTACAGGCACTTTTTAAATGTAATGCATTACATTATAATTACATGTAATGCTAAAAATTGGGCATTACACATTACATGCATTATTTTGCAATAATGTAATGCATTACGGGACATTACAATTACACATTAGCATTACCCCATACCTGGTAAGAACCGAACCGTCAGTCTTAAATGAACAATCCAAGGGCAATGGCAACGTCGGAAAACAAAGAAACAAAGACATAACATGAGCACGGCACAGAAAAGAAAATGAAGACACGCATATATACAAAAATGAACAACACGGGCCCCAAAAAAAACCATGGGTGAGATCAGGTGCACCGGTAGCGTAAGCATCTCCTGCTTCTTATAAGAGCCCCGCCTTGTTGAACGTGTAAACTCCGGTATAAAAGTCAAATCCGGTAGAGGAAAAACAAACTTTAGTGGCAAAGAGAAAGATCTGTTGTCATCTGGGAAACAGATATCCCATAGCGGTCCACAAGATCGTGATGTCAACCGTAAAACTTTTGTAGTGATGACCTCAAGTTATGGGCAACATACTCTTGCTAAAGTAGCCTACTAATATTTGTAAGCAACTGAGCTCTATCAGTTCAGAAGTGTTATTCATAAAACTTCCTCACATGAAAAACAGAAAACAAATTTTTTTATTAAAATTGGATCTTACCATTTAAAGAACTGCTTCCTATCGGCTGACCAGTTTCTAATTTGATAGTACTTTGATTTCGTGGCATGCCCCTTTCTCCCTTTTTGTTTGGCATTCGTTTGCCGATTGATTGATTGATTGATTGATTGATTGATTGATTGATTAAAGTTTAACGTCCAGTTAATATTTCAGGTATAACGGGACAAAAGTTAAACAATTCAAAAAAAAGTGGAAGGGACAATCGGGGTAACGATTTTTTTTATTGCCACTGGAAAGGGCTAGCAAATTTTGCTTTCTTTATGACCGCACCAAGTAAGTCTGCTCTCCTTAGAAAAAAAAAGAAGTGGACTTTACACCGCAAAGCGCGTGGTGAGTTTGGTTACAATGGTTTGCAGTCATGTTTTCCGTACCATGACCTAACACACCCACAGACAGGGCATTCCCTATCCACGACCTGGGGACGCGCCGGCGACTCTGTAGCCGGAGCACCTGAAACCGATTCAGGTGCCGGGCCGATCAAATTTTTTTTATAAAAAGTAAAGGTGTTCTTTTTGTCTCTCTGTACATATGTGTTATAGCAACCTTTACTTTTGTGTTACAATAAATCTTTTTTTTTCAGAACTCGGAAAGACTCCTGACGAAATATTTCGAGGAGGAAGGACTGTTAATAGCTACTGTAATATGCCAAATGATTTGGACGTTGTATTGTCTACATTTTACGATCAAAAGAGATCCGAAATTACATCTGCAAACGAATATCGAAGCAAAAAGGGGGAAAGGGGAGATTCTTATTTAACCAGACCAAAATCCAAAACGAATTGAGACAGGAAGACAGAGAAAAAAAACAAATAAACAAAAACGGCAAAAAACGCCTCAGAACTAAAGCATTTGCCATGTGAACCCCTACAAAAACTTTGGATATCATAAGTGCCTCCGGGAGGTAGCATGTTCTACTCCACGCGTGGCCTCCGTCATCCTGAGAGTGAAAGTCCGATTTTGTCACAGTCAGTGTTTGTCAGTACTTTAATAAATTTTGGATTAACCAAAAAATAAGGCACTACAAATAGCGAAAGAGTTGTGAAATATTAACGCCATATGCGGGAGATGTGGGAATATTACTGCTAAAAATCGAAAAATTGATTATTGGAAGTCGAAATCATCACGCTCGTCGTTAAGATTTATTTTCAGATGTCCACAGTTGTCAGTGAAGAGGTATAGGTCCAGGTATGATGCAGATGATCGCTTATTAGTGGTGTCTTTTATTTCCAATTCGTTTGGGAATATATTATGATCCTTAAATTAGGGATTATTTAATGAAAGAATAACATCTATACAGCGGAAATTTTTTTTTGCGTGTGTTTTTGAAACCTTTTCGTATGTGCGGACATAGATACGAAGTCAAGGACAATAAGACCCTACATGTTTATGCACATTTAACCAACATTACCATTCAATTGTCAACATGAAAGTCAGGATTATTGAAAAAATATACCATAAGAAAAATAACCCTACACTAAGTCCACCTAACTGTCTTCAAAGAGAGGAAAACGGATTAAGGAGCTAGGCACATCAATAACCTATGGTTGTAATGATAACATAAAAAGTGTAGGAAATCTGTCAAGTCCACGATGTAATTCGGTGAATGTGATGAATATATTGAATGGAAACCAACGCAGACCTCGTAGCCATGGACATAGGTATTACAATGCCCCGCTTCTGCACGACATTTCAATAAATGGTCTTCTTCCATTTATGACTATTCCACTAGGTCTTCATCACATTTGACCAAACTGTATTCTTTGCCCCCTTCAAAGCTTCATTCTTTCTACAAAACATGTTTAGCTTCATCAGTGACTGATTGTCATTCCCTAGAATATAAATTAACAGCAATTGTTTTCGATATATCAAAAAATAAACTGTTCAAACCTGTCCGCGAATCAGCCAACGAACCTGATAACCGGACATTTTTCAAAATTCAATCCGCCAATAAAGGCTTGGACGCCATTAATCTCGCACATATTCTACAAAGTAAAACAGTAGCATCAAACATTCCAATTTACTTCAAAGATCAGTCTGTTCCACCTATTTCGTATTCCTACACTAAACCCATTGCAACTTCCATTTTCAATACAATTGACGACTTCAAAGCCAATCAACCTGATTGCGCTTGCTCCACTCCCCCTTCAATTACAGTCCCGGCGGACATGTGATTACCGGTGACCTAGATATTATAGACAATATCAAACTACGAGAGGTTTTTCAAAAGGTCCCAAATTCCATGAACCCCAACATATTAACTGGAAGTACAACTTCATTTGAAGGATACAGTTGAGGACTATGCGAGAAAGTGGTCAACGAAAGAGAAAGAAGATGTCGAGACGCTGTCCGACTGGATCAGGTCCACTTAGTCGTTAATTGTGAATCGTATTCGGCGTTTGAAGACATCAATGAAATCCAGAAATCCCTGTATTTTTTAAGATCCCCCTCGTCAGAAAATCCCTAGACAACCTCCACGAAAATTACGTCATTGTCCCTGCAAACAAAGCTTCTAACAACCTACTGTTTGTGTGTAAGAAACACTATCTTGACTGTCTGGTTAAGGAGATTGGAATTGATAATTCATCAGGAAACCCAACTTATACTCCCACTACACTATCAAAAGGAGGAGATTATTGAAAATCACACCTCTGTTTTAGCATCCGTTGGTATCAAAGCTGTTGATGAAAACAATCAGATTTTCTACATCTACTGGGTCCCTAAACTTCAACAGAACCAAAACAAACAGCGATTCATTGCGAGGTCTTCCAGATGCACCAATAAGCCACTTTCCAAGCTCCTTTCTACTTTATTGACCGCAGTCAGATATGTCTTGAACAGTTACTGTGATAAGATCTAATCCACGAGCGGCGTCGATCAGATGTGGATTCTAAAAAATTATAAAGATCCCCCTGAACAGCTATCATCTTGTAGTCTCACTATTGCCATAGCATACAAACTTTTGATTTTTCTATTCTTTATACTACACTGCCACACAGTAAATTGAAAACAGTAATTTCTGATTTAATACATCAATGATTCTGCACTAAAAACGGAGATACACTTATTTAGTAATAGAGAAAGGCAAAACATATTTTGTTAAGAACCACACTGAGTCAAACAAGAAGTACGCGGAGAATGACGTAATCAAGATGTTGGAATATTTAATAGACAATATTTTTGTCGAATTAGGAGGCCGCGTTTTCAACAGATAATCGGGATTCTCATGGGAACTAACTGCGCGTCACTTACAGTAACTTCGGTATTTAGTTATTTTAGCTGACCCCTTTCTTTTCTCGTATGAGGTCATGTTTTTGCAAGGCCTAACACAGAAAAAAAACAAAAGCATTTGGCTCAGTCCTTCCATTTCAGCTTCTGCTACATAGATGATGTACTTTATCTTAATAATCCAAAATTCAAGAAATATTAACACCATATCTATCCCCATGAGTTTAAAATTAAAGAGACTATTGATACACCTACTTCAGCTTCATACTAAGATCTTTTGTTATACATTGACGAAGATGGACGTTTGAAATCTAAGCTACTGTAATTGTACTTATTTTCGCGGTGTACTTATTTTCACGAATTTCGCGTTCGGAAACTTTCCGCGAAAACAAGTACACGCGAATATAATAATTTAACATTAAAGTTATTAAGAAAGCACACACTTCCGTGAACTCAAATACACGCAAACTTGGCTAGAAAGGAATATTCGCGAAAATTAGTACCCGTGAATATAAGTACAATTACAGTATATGACAAACACTATGACTTTAACTTCCCAATTGTGAACTTTCCCTTTCTGAGCAGCAATACACCTACCTCTCCAGCCTATGGAGTGTACATTTCCTTTCTTTTTCATATTTCACACCTGATTAGTTACTGTCGAGCATGTAGTGTATACAGTGATTGTTTGAATACAGCAAAAACACTGCCCAAAAAGCTGCTTTGTCGGGGATTTGTTCAGCCTTTGTAACTTTCATCCCTTCAGAAATTCTATGGCCGTCACTATGACATCATTGACAGATATGACGTGTTTGCGTCCCAAATTAAAACGGACATTTTCAGCTAGACTTCATGTCTTCGCGGATTTGACGTAACCGGTTTTGACACAACCCTGGATTGACTCACTAATAGTTTGAAGGGTGCCACTAGTGGAGCAGGACATACTTACCCTTCCGGAGCACCTGGTGTCACTCCCAATTTCCATGGGAGTTCACACTGTGAGTGCCTTAGTTCTTAGTTTTTTGTTTTTTTTTTTTATTTCCGTATATTGTGGCTGTCTCACGTCCTTGTTTTGTCGTTGTTTTTCTCTGTTGCCGTTTTTGAAATGTCTTTTAACTTCAATATTTGTAATGTGCCATTTTGTATTCTCCAGATTTTTCTTTATATTGGCCTCATCCACGCCGGAAAAACTAATTGTCTTGGTAGGTGGAGACATTTCAATTTCAACCGTAGTCATTTTGTTTATAGTGAAGCAGGCGTCGTAGTCACGCGAGATTTCCTTTTCGCTTGAACTGTTTTTATTTCGCACGCTTCTACTTCCGGGATATGAATACATGAAGAAACTGTCTCGTTTTTTTCCGATTTGCGTGGTACTGAACATCTCTGGTTATACTGGATTTGCTGAGGGAAAATCAGAATTTCGGTAATAACCTAGCAGTTTCTGGCTTTGTTATACGGAATATGCTGAGGGAAAATCTGGATATTGGGAATAATCCAGCAATGTCCGGCTCTCTGAATGGCATTAGGTTGAAGGAGGCATTTTGCAAAAATAACACAAATGCGACAGGAGTTCCTTACACCGTTTAAGACATCTGTCAGTCCTGTAAGTTTGACGGACTGATAAGATATATAAAATTTTCAAAGGTAATAAGTGTTTGGACTGACACGTAAAAAAACTTGCAAGGCTGATACGCAAATAAATATTTCAAAAACCTTGTCCGGAATGTGAGAAAGGTCGACTTTGGTGGCATTTTTTCTATCTGTCACATAACCTACCTACATGGCGAACCGACCTACATTCATCTTCATTCACTTGCTTAAACAATTTCTAACGAAAGTGACAGTCGGAAAATGTGAACTTTAAATTTGTTATTTAAAACTCTTTTCCAAATTTGAACTTATGGCTTGAAAATTTTTATGTTGTTTAATTGTAAATATCGGTAGATACAACATTAAAAACATTATTCTGGTCCCGCTGCTCAGTGCAAAGAATGTGATTTCTTGTCAGAAAGTCTGGTTCCATGCATGCATATTGTTGAAAAAGAGACACAGTTAGTTTTTTCTCGTAGATGTCATAGACTTACATTATAAATAAAACAAAATCGACATGATTTTTTTGTGACAAGATAACTGTTTTCTATTGTTATGAATCGAGCTGCATCTTCTCATCCCAAATAAACAATACTTCAAAAAATTAATATAAATGTTCCATATCGGCGATATTTTCCAGATTGATCTTTTTTCTGTTTATATATAAAAACAGAGCACGCAATCTTAACTTTTCGGTATATTCACCGCTACATGAATTACGTGGCAGGTTGTCGTGTTTGTTTCTTTGTTTACTTGTATGGGGTTTAACATAAGCAATAAAATAATATGGAGCAAATATATAGAAGAACAATTCTCTATAAACACATGGCAAAACTAAACAATTGAAATAATGCTTTAATTCGTGTTCTTCGTCATGAAATCACCATTAAGCCTTCAACAGTCAGCTTTGTTCGTTCGGTTCTCACTAACTTTGCTAATACCTCATTGTAAATTCTAGAAGGTCCCTATCAACGAGTTAAGCGGAATTTATTCCAATTTATCGAACAACGGTTCACCTTTGCCTTAAATTACTCATTGGTACAACAAACTGTCATCCGTTGTCTGGAAAAAATACTAGAACATGTAATCAACCACAGAGCATTCATCGAGTTAATTGCAAGAACACTTGGCAGAGCAAAATCGTGGGTGTGGGCACTAAAACAGGTGATCAGAATGGCATTTGGAGATTGCAATAAATACCCTAATTGAGCATGATAACGTGTCCAGGTACCGGTTGTCCAGGTGGGATATTTTCGCAAGAAACAAATACGCCATAACTGAAATATATAGGGACAATATATCTCTGTACCATTAATGCAACATTCAGCAGTATTTCAGCTATATCTTGGTGGTCCGTTTTTGTGGTGGTGACGGAATCTGGAGTCCCAAGAGAGAACAATTGATTTCGGCAGGAAACATATATACATTGTCGTGTACGTTTAAGTCGAATGCGGCCTTTTTATGGTGGTAATTATGAGGTGCCCTCAGGCAGTTATGCGTCTGTCTGGAAGTCCCAAAGGTTTCCCAAATTTCTTTGTGGAAGAAATAACATACCGACTTCACTATTGATATACATATGAAAAAGAAAGGAAATGGGGTAAATGTCAAGGAGACAACATCCCATATCCTGGTTAAAACGACCCAAAACATCTAGGGGTCACCGTACGGTCTTCAACACAGTGAGCAACCTCACACTAATTCACACTACATGTTGATTACAACAAAACTAGGGTCAAGTTTAATTTTGGTTCAGAAGTCAGGAAGTTCTGTAGTTATGCCCCTTGGAGCTCAAAATCTCGTTAATTGTGGTGTGATCGACCAGCTGATTTGTGAACGAAATACGTATATTTTTATTCACGTTGCAACCGAAATTATATGATACTTCAATATTTTCTATCGATTTCTGTCACACATAAACATAACTTTGAGCAACACTACACAGTGTTACAGGACAGATAAATCATGTTTTATGAGTGTCTTACCCAAAAAAACGCAATTAAGATCAAAACCAATATTAATTTTGGGTAGCATCTAATAGAAAATATGCATAGTTCTAGATTTTAACAGTTTAATGCACACAACTGAACTGTGGTCATGTTTGTTTTAAAAGGGTCAAATAGCTATATTGTCAGACTTATCGGTTTAAACGAAATCATATTGTACATTTTTCGACAATTATCCTCGACTTACTGTCGATACGATTCGCTGTCTGTCTGATACCATATATCAGATTTCCACACCGCACTTGTTGCATTGTAAGACGATCCAAGTTTAAATCCTAGATCTTAAGAATCACACTAACAACAAGCAAATTAAACCAAAAGAGCAGAAATTGAATTCACAATAGCTTTGGTATTTTGTTATTATTTAAGGTAATAAATATAAATTAGTACTAAATATCTCCTTGATTAAAGGAGATAACTAGTTAAGAAAGGTGTTTGAAACAGTCAGTTTCATTTATTCTTTTAAATAGGAAAAATGAAGCATTGATGTGAAAAAGAATTAAAATCATCTATCTTACTTAGAAGCTTAGAATATATGTATTAACTATACAAGTGATTTTTAAAGAGTAATGTCCCTTAACCTAGGGCTACCCCCTTAAAAATCATGCACGGGGTTTATCTAGCATTTGGAAGTAAGGACTTCCAATTAGGTTGAAACGCCTTTAGGATTGCCTCTGAATTTCTGCTTGGAAAGGATAAATATAAAGTAGGTCAGAAACCAGTTGTTTGTACTAGAATAATATCATCAGACGTTTACAAGTTCTCATTTCATGTTGTAAAAGTATATCCGTGTGAATTTACGGTTGCTTTTGTCACGAACACGGTCGAGTTGCACTACTACGTGTGCTTTTGCCTGGGAATGAAATACGAAAGAACAGATTTACGTATAGTTTAGCTGCCAATCAACTGATTTTGATGACGTTGAGTAAGAAGATGCATGATAAATGTTTGTAACGTGTAAGCAATTTTATTTATTAAATAGGTGGCCAGTTGACTTGTAATCTACTTCTGTGTATCTCTTTAACGTGCATTTTCATGGATTTTAATTGGTTTTGTCTAGGGTTAGAAAATAGCTACCCAACAGATATTTCAAAACAATATTTACCTCACTGATAGTGTGGCGGGGAAGGACATGCTTACCCTTACCTTTCTTATATTTAGGAATATAATAACTCAAATTGTCAGAAATATGTGCTTTTTACAACATTATTTTAACATGACATCAATGCGTGCTGATTTTTAATTTTTATCATTTGTAGAGAGAATATTACTACGAAATCAAAATATTCAAACCGCATCATGTTTCCAACTTTACCCCAAATATTGATTAAAGACCGAAACAAACCAGAATTTAAAAAAAAATGATCAACTTTTGACCTGAGTTTCTTGGAAAAGGTACCACTTTCGCTTTTTGGTCCGTTTGAAAAACAGTGTTGATTCCGCAAACTGGAATATGATTATTTAATTATCCTTTCCTGAAAAGCACCACATTTATTTTTATATAAACTTTTTGAAATGAATCTGATTTTATGTTAAATTTGAGCTAGAATATAACAGCAGTTTATAAATGCGTACACAGCCCAGGATCAAATGAGTTTTTGGAGCTTAACCTAATTTCCTTCAAAACAAAATTTTAATTTTGGAAGACCTCATTTTCCTAAAAAAAAATCAGTCCTGGTTTTCCTCAACTATCGTTAGCAACAGTAAACCAGAGCTATATGTAATTCAGACCAATCCTAGGTTTGCAAGGATTAAAAAAGATGAAGAGTTTTTGGATTTCTAGAATAGTAACAGAATAGAGATTAAAACGGACAAGCCCTCCGACTTTTTTATATCAGATTTGGATGGTTTATTCATTTAAGGTTCCCATCTGAAGCTCTGATGGAAGTCATTTGTCATTGACCTTTTCGGGTTACCGCCGCCCTATAAAGTAAGGGAGATCGAGTACGTGCTCTATCACATTTTAAAGCCAGTTCGGCTGATTCATGGCTCAAAAAGGGGGGTGGGTAAAAACACCAAGCCATCCGTTGATCTTTACATCTCGATGACGCAATTTGGAACTGATTCTGACAAACAGTGATGTCCACACTGAAATACTGGAAGCAATAAAAAATATATGGTATAGACTATCAATTGGACACAATAAATCTCACGTGCATGCATTTCAATGAAGTTAGTTGATATTAATAAAGTATATATCCAACATAAGTTATGCTTTCCGATATATTCCTCATTCTGAAAAATGAATATCTTGGGATCATATTATAGAAAAGATGAACATTGGTTCATAGTTTCAGTTTCATTCCTAGTTTCTTCACAGAATTGTCCATTTACACATTTATTATGGAATTAAACATTGTTACACGACAATACCAGTCAAATATAAAGAAATATTTGATTATATACATATAAATGTATTATAATTAGCATATTTCAATCGTCTAACCACACCCATTATATCCTTTCAAGTAAATATTGATTAATAAAGCATAATTATATAACAAACTTTAGCCAACGGACACTTTCCATTTAATCCCTTTTGTAAATTTTAATACTGGAGTTTTTCCAGTTTAAATATAATAGTTTATTTTTGATCTCGCATTGTTTGTCTTTTGTTACGGGGATCGACAATTTACATGTACCGTAATTGAACCTTAACGAATCTTGGACAACTGACCATTTGTTTTGCTAATTTCCTGGTTACGAGAAAAATTGTAATATTTTGGACAAACAGTGTAATTTGGAAAAAAAACTAAATAAAAAGGTAGGACAATTTTTTTTTTCCTGTTTTATATAAAAAGCGTCTTCAGGAAAATACCATTATTTAGATTTCATGTTTTTTTTTTTGTTTTTTTGTTTTTGGATTTGTTTGTTATTCGACCAACACGTGACGACTGATATTGATCCGTTCGTCTAAAACTATCGGCATATGCAAAAAAAAACCAAACAAAATCAAGATTTAAGAGTAAATGGTATTTAACGATTCAGAACATATTTTTTTTCCAAAACGGCAGCAAATACATACCATCATTAATAAATACTAGTAGCTGAAAACTAGGTCCGTTCGTGCGATGGTTTTATTTGTTTAATTCTCACCTAATATTTTTGCCCCTCCCCCCTTTCCCTGGGACTTATATATTTAGTTAATATATTCCATTCTGTTAGTGCCATCTTTTCCGTATTTGAATAGAAATATGATAAAATATTTCAACATTGATACTTAAGCAAATACCATAAAACTCAAAAATAGGGAAAATATTGTAAATGTCCACAACTGGGGAACTGAAAAAATGTCAATATGAAAGTAGTTATTATTTTAAGTTATATTTATCTCGACGTTTTTTTTTTGTTTTGTTTTATTTGTTTGTTTTTTTTGTGTGTGTTTTTTTTTGTTATTTTTTGTTTGTTTGTTTGTTTTGGTTTGGTTTGGGTATTTTTTCTGGGGGGGCGCAACTTTGCAATTTGATGTGTGTTTCTGAAAAAGAATAAACTAAACCAGTGCGAAGGGAACCAAGAAGTGCATTATAATACCAAAGTATATCAACTTCCCATGTCAGTTTCAAATAATTGTGACATTCTTAATATGTTTATCGGATCACCTGAAAAAAGACCATGATTAATTATTTACCGCTGCGAAATTAAAAAAGTTTGTCTTAACCCTAACCCTTATTGAAACCCTCAATGAAAAATTCAAACAACTATCTTCATCAATGTATATTTCAATTTTGTGCAAAAGACAAAGAATCAATTTTATAATTAAATAAAGCACTGAAAAAATTGTAGTATATTTACTAAATACAGATTTAATCCACCCTTTTTGTGATTATTGATATTTTTTATATCGATTTTTTTTTAAAAATTCATATTTTTTTTTAAATAATTAATTTTATTCCATTTATTTATTTTATGAATTTACATGTTCCAAAATAATTTGTGGATGTCATGTTCAATTTCAAATTCTCTGGATAATTAAATCTCATATAGGAAAAAGTTCATTATTAAAATAATGATGTGACAGGCTTGATAAAGTCTTAATTTCATTAATATACAAGTGTCAGAAATACTGATCATTATTTATTGAAATAGTAATTATTGTTTTCAGTAACAGTTTGTACTCAAGTGTCATTTTTATGATCACGCGAAAAAGGGGACAGTACAAGTATAGGTATAAATTACCCCAAAAACATCGTTCAAGTATACATCCAGTGATAGAAGAATTTCATGTAATTATTTGTGAGAAAGATCTATATAAATGAATTTCAAAGGACTGTGTCTCATTTGAAATTACACAAAAAAAAATTAGACAACCGTTTGAGGTATGTGTGATCTGTTCAGGATATAATAAGTACATTTGTGTAATACAAAACTAAAAGTACTTAAAACCGGTTTAGACAGCTAAATAAAAGTATCCTCAGAACGACTTAACCTTGTCATGTTTCGTAAATCTGGTCGAAAAAGCCTTTGAAATATTCATATATTTAGCTATTTTTCTGCAATATACATGTGATTTTAGTTGATTTTAATTAAAAATTTACAACAGCAAAACTTTAGCTTGTAGGTTTCATCTAGTTCTCTTCTCGGATATGTATTTTTTCGTTAAATGACATTTGTGAATTTTGAAGGTTTTCGTTAAAAATCGTGTTGAAGCACCTCCGGAACGAACTTAAACGAAAGACCATTGGAAAGACCAAATCGTTATACATTCACAACAAAATTTTGGCTTGGGTTCTCAGTGTCTTTCATTCGAGTAGTATCAGAAGTATTGTATCAAATTAGAACGACAACAACTAGAAGCTGCCCGAATTATAACTGGCCTCCCTATATTTACTAAAACTGACTATCTTTACACTGAATTGAGATGGGAAACTCTCGAAAGCAGAAGACAAAAACGTAAACTTCAATTATTTTATAATATAATAAATAACACGACACCTAGTTATCTTTGTAACTTGGTTCCACCCTCCATTCAGAGTACAACAACTTATCCTTTACGTAAAGGTGCTGACTTAATAGTTCCATTCTGTCGACTTGCTTTGACTGCAGAATCCTTCATCCCGTCTACCATCAAACGTTGGAATAAGCTTGATACTTCGATCAGAAATTCAGACTCAATTTCCAAGTTCAAGAATGCGTTACGTCAGAGTAGTACTAGAAATAGTTCTCATCAATTACCAAAACATTTTTCCTACGGTCCTAGAAAACTTAATATTCATGATTTTGACTCAAATAAGATGCTCGGCTTCGTTCCTAAATAATGACTTGTTCAAAGTTAATATTGTAGATAGTCCCAAATGCAACTGTGGTTTTGAAAAAGAAGATACCGAACATTTCTTTTTCAATTGTAACAGATACATAATAATACGTAATGAATTTTTGTTAAACCTTAGCTGGGTTCCATTCGATATTGATTTAAATTTAATAACAAGAGGAAGCGATAAACTCACTCTTGATGAAAATTTTCGAGTTTTTAAAATAGTATACAAATAATCGTTTAAATCTTCCCATGTACACATTGCATCCATCTACACATTTAGTTTTCTTTCTTCTTCTTTTGTATATCTGAGCATATCTATATGTATGTATATGATCTTTCATGTTCATGTGTGTTTTGTTATCAAAATTTACATATCCAACTCATTACCTCTATATATCGTGCATGCTCTATTGATATTGTAAATATATTGTATATGGGAGATGACTATATACCGAAGTTACTGTGAATTTAAATTCTGCATATGCGCATTTCGACAACTTATGTCTCTTCAGTGCAAATAGAATCTAAACGTTTGGAAGATCATTCACTCAAAGATGTTTAAAAACTGATAGAGAACAAATAACCAATATGATCTAAATGTAAAGCCAAAATGAGCTAAGGGCAGAGCTTTGCATGAGGGAGATACTCCTTAGTTTTCAACAAATTTTACAAAAAATTAGATATTGTAAGGTTCCAAATGAATCGGCTTTCGGGTCAGCACCGAAGTACTGACTACTGGGCTGGTGAATACCCTCGGGGACTTACAGTCCACCAGCAGTGGCATCGACCCAGTGGTTACAAATGACTAAATACCGAAGTTACTGTGAATTTAAATTCTGCATATGCGCATTTCGACAACTTATGTCTCTTCAGTGCAAATAGAATTTAAACGTTTGGAAGACCATTCACTCAAAGAGGACTTCATAAGTTAGTGCAACTTGTGTCCAATCCCTTTTGTCATTTCGCCCAAATAAAATTGTTATAAACTGAGAAGTATCATCTTCTCAAACACTGTATAATTACTTAAAAGGTCAGAAAGGGATAACCGTGCTCGACAGCTAATTTGTCAGAAAACATATACAAGTGTGGCATATAATTATTTTATCCCTAGGAAGTTCACGTACCAAAGACCGCCTTATCATTTAGGGCTTATTTTATGCTGCTCTTGACATGGTCCTTGATAAATACATCGGCAAACGAATACAGAAGCAAAAATGATAAAAGAGGGAATTAAAAAATTTTAAAAAATCCAAAATTACGGCAAATCATATCCAATACGTATTGAGATACCATGACAAAGACAAAACAAATAAAAAAAATGAATAAGAACGCCACAACACTAAAGCAAAAACTGAGGTATCATCAGGTGCTCCGGAAGGTAAGCATGATCTGCTCGGGCCACGCGTGGCACCCGTCACACTGCCAGTGAAAAATCCGGTTTTGTCACACTGTGTTTTCAGTCCGGTATTAATTGTGGTTTCTTTAATTTCATTATCATTTGGGTATATAAGATAAAGGTTATCCTTAAACTGAGGATTGTTGAATGATAGAGCATCATCTATTTAACGAAGGCTGAATCAAATGACTTGGCTAACTGAACTAGTTCACTAT
>MJUU01062374.1:0-10008 GCA_002080025.1 Modiolus philippinarum
TAAAAAAAAGAAAAAAATAAAAAAAAAATAAAAAAAATAAATAAAAACGAAAGCCTATTGGGACGGTCGCCATATCATCAAATATATTTTCAAAAGGCTTAATAATGCTTTAAAGACGATACAATGCTTTAACAAAGGCGCTAACATACGCAAAAAGGGCACAATAACGTTAACAAAATGTTTAATAACGCATTGAAGGTGTATAAGCGCACAAAAGGCGTATAATCAAGAAAAAATGCATTTTAACACCTATCAAATAATAAAATACCGAAGTTACTGTAAATTTACTTCTGCATATGGTCATGGAGACAACTAATGTCTTGTCTCTTCAGTGCAGATAAAATCTAAACATGGTGTATTTGATATTACTGATTATTCGGTTTTCGTTTGGTTTTAAGCATTTTATATATTTTTTGAAATAATGCATTTCCTTTGTTTGGGTTCTAGTGCTGCTGATGAGGAATAAATTTCCATTTCCGATATGGCAATACAGCTCAATAAAAATTAATGCAGTTTGAGGTAACATATGTGTTATGATCTCATGTTCATTCACTCCATTTCCTAAATTCGTAAAATATTGGTAATCAAGAATTCGAACAAATTTAAATTGAATTAAGCAAAAAAGCGTTATAGAGTATTGCTCACGAGACAAAGTCTCTAGAAATAAATGGTCAATCAAAGCAATGTAACAACGCTTCAAATGGCAGCAATTTGCATTAGGGAGATACGCCTTAGTTTTAGCATAATCTTCCTTCGTGCAATATTTTAAAAATCTCATATTGTACTTCACGACTCTGTGATATTGCTGTCGTGCTCATTTCGAAGTTTTAGTGCACTGGCAGGCGCGTAGCTACCTGGAGGCACGGAAGCACGTCAATATTTCAGATGGAAACAATATCCTTACGAAAATAAAATAAAACTAGATTTGTTGACAAAGTCGACGTGTGAAAATGTTGCAAAATACAAGTTTTCATGCAAGTAGGGACCATCTTGGACTTACTTGTGGCTCATTGTTGAAAGCTTCATGTTGACTTCAAGATATCAAGAGATATCTTACCATGTAATTTCAAGGATATTGTCCCATGTACATATCCCTTTATTTGTTCATTATTATATTACAATAGCAGTATTTTTCGACAATGTAAAGTCCAATGTTAAACAACAAAACTACGGAAGATGAACATTCTAATATGTTTTAAAAGTTTTCCAAAGAAGTGAAGTTCTCTACAGTTGACGCAGTAAGTTGGCCATCTCTAAAATAAACAGTCACTTAGAGGTTACCCAGTTTCTTCCATTTGCATCATGTTATTTATTTGGTTTTTGTGTTACCATATGTCATACCATCACATCAACATTTTGAGATGGCGAACAAGTTTTTTGCCGCAATAAAATGGGCAATTATTGCAAAGGACCAACCATACAACATTTCTGTAAAGTTCGGTTGAATTTGCTTTAGTGGTTTCAGAGAAGTTGATGAAAATAGGAAAAGGTAATGGACAGACGGTTGAAGGACGGACGACAGACGTCAAGTCAATAGCTCAAACTGACTTTTGAGTCAGATGAGCTAATAAAGAATATTGTTTTCAATAATCATGTTCCTAAAAACAAATGGCAGTCGATCGAGTGCACGTCAAGATCAGAAAATAGAAAAAAAAAGAAGTCATTACAAATATCTGGTGAATTTATTGTAATGTTCGTATCCCCTACACTGTCTGGATCCTTCGTGGAGACAGCGCTATGCTCATTGGTCTCTTTTCAGGGTGCCTGCCCCTGACTTAATTAATGAGTTCTCATGCAACCCCAGATCTCTTGCCTTTTTGTGCTTCCACGTCATTCGGACCCTAGCTACGCGCCTGACTGGGGTTATTCGTTAAATAATTTTGAATGTAACTATCAATAAGTTAGCTATAAATGTTTTGACCCTATTGCAAAAAACAAAAACAAAACAAAAAAAAAAAAACAAAAAACAAAAAAACAAAAACAAAAACAACAAAACAAAAGAAAAAAAAAACGAAGATAGTGGAATCCTACCAACGTAGTTTTCTCATGTCGAGTAAGTTTTTCGTTGAAACATACTAGTGATACATGTACATGAATTATATACTCAGTGAAAGTGAATACCTTTGTAGCTTTTACGTACATACCAGGAAAATACATAGTAGCGAATAATTATGTTTATTAGTACTGGTTCTTTTTTTAAGTGAATATTGATGGACATTGTATAAAAACTAATCAAATACACGCATAATAATACTTACCAGGAATTCACCTACCTATCTCATTCATTAAGGCAGAATTACTTAATTTCAGCTCTGCATTACTTTGTTTCAGTTCTGCGTTACTTTGCTTAAGTTGGGAAATATCCTGCTGTACTCGAAGAAGTTCACCCGTTAATGTTTGTAACTGCTTCAGAGTCGATGTATCCGGTATTCCTCCATCAATATTATCCAAAAGACCATCGGTGAGGGCGAAACATAACAATAAGACCCACATTTTGGAATTTAATTGGGTCATAATACACAGATAGAATCTTATCAAGTATTTCAAACAATTTTGTGTCACTTCTTATCAGCTAATGCCTTTATATTGTTAATCAGATCTCTACAAAATCCGGATTTTAGTCATTTAAGTTCTGTTCCATTTTTAGAAATGGGATATTTCACTTGCGCCAATAATTTCAATACTTTTCGAATCATTTGTTTTAACTTTACAAATGTAGTCTTTATATCCTTTCGTGAAATATTTAATACAGGAGTTTGTCTTTTATTGCAGTGTAGAATTGGTAAAACAATTCCCCGTGGTAGAGATGTATGCTCTTCATTTTTCTTAGATATGGTGTACTTGTACATGAAATAATATCTCATGTGTACACTTTGTTCAATTACTATTATCTAAATTTATATAAATTCTAAACTGAAGGATTAACTCCCACCATCGTAGTTTTATCCTTAGCTATATTACATATTACTGATTATTCGGATTTCGTTTGGTTTCATGCATTTTGACATTTTTTGAAATTATGGATTTGCTTTGTTTGGGTTCTAGTGCTGCTGATGAGGAATAAATTTCCGAAATGGCCATACAGCTCATTTAAATTATTGCAGTTGGAGTTAACATATGTGTTATGGTCTCATGTTCATTTACTCCATATCCTTTCGTGAAATATTTAACTTGCATCACTGAAGAACTTTAGAAGTGATTCTATAGGTGCTTACAATACACGCAAAATTAAATAACAAATTTCTTTTTCTTAACATTATAATCATCATAATGCAAGTTGGACATGAAATAGATTCTAAGTACTGAACTTATTTCAATTGCATCAAGTTTATCCAAACTTGCTTTACAGCATAAAAAAATTGACGGTCACGGCTTGTCAAAAACCATTTGAAATAATTCAAGAAGGATTTCTTAACGCAGATATTGGTTATCAATATCTGCGTATCTCTTTGTTCAGGGGCCGACTCCGACCTGTCGTTGGGTCTGGGGTTTTCTCATCGTTCATTGAAGATCTTATGGTGGCTTTGAGTTGTTATTACTCCCCTTTGGGTCGTTGTCTCTTTGACACATTCCCCGTTTCCCTTCTTTTTTCTATCAAGTGTCTTTTCTTATTGTTGGTTTACTCTTAATGGTGAAAAAAAAAACATCATTAAATTGACAACCCATGCCAAAATGGTGTCTGACATTTTAAGAAGTTCTGGATACCTAGTAAATTCAATGACCAGTGGCAATTGCAGTACAACTCTCAGTTTTTTTACTTAATGTAGATTTTCTATTATATCTTCCATAAAAGGATGTTTATCTTTCAAACATTTGATTTCTATTTGCAGAGACTAAAGATAGGTCTCTCCTCATGGCAAGAAATTTATATTGATGGTTCGGTGTGTTACAACATTGTTAATAGATCTATAATTTTGAGCCAAAATATTGAAAGGTTAGTGTGCTCATTTTGAAGTTATAAAGGTTTGAAAATTTGGCGGGAAACCGAAACCCCCATTAGTCTTTTTTGTGTGTACTTAATCAATTGTTGAAGAAAATTAAGGTGGTGATCACTATTTAAAAAAATTCGAATGCGTATTAATGGATAAAATTAAAGAAGTTCGAAAATTTACATAAAGTCAAAAACTAGACAAGTAACGCACTTTGATTGTCAAAAGCATTAGAACTTAATATCAAATAGCATCCGAGTATCTATTAGGCGCTACATTGTCACAGTTGAGTCATGTAAATAGAAATATTATTATTCCTTCTATATTACGTTTCAATTATATAAACCATGCAACATGTTCGCTAAGGCGTTTCTGCCTATGAATGTAATGCACAAAAATGTCCCAAATGGCCGTAAAGCAAATTTCCTTTTCACATCCTTAAATTTATCCCACGTTGGAGCCGAAAAAACCTTAATCAATTCAGTCGGCAGAAACTTGATCTGATTGAGCTTATATGACTGTGTAAAAAAATCTATGTTGAAATATGATCGGAGGATCAATTTTCAACGGTGACGGTCCCATAACTTTTCAACATTTTAACGTGGTTAAAATTGTCCCTCATGCTTGCTTAATCAATGAACAGAAGCTGTCCCACTACGTCTTAAAAATCAAATTCAACTTACAGATGGATTTGTACAGAACTCTTACGTAGCGGTGAAGAGCTTTATACATGCAAAATCTTTAGGTCATCGGGCCTCTAAGCTAATTTTACGGATTCATGAAGAATGTCGATCCCATCGACATCCCGTTTAGCGTAAAGAATCCCAGTTTTCCTATCAAACAAGCAAAATTTACAACTCGTGCTTTCTAGTCAGTTTTGTAATTATTTGGTAAAGGGAATAGAAGTGCAATAAGTTGAATTTATCTTGAATTTGATACTTATTTTGTTAACTTTCTAAATTAATGAATTTATTATTGATAATGTGTGCTGAATAAATATCCTGTAGATACCGAAAATCAATCCGATTAAAACTTAAATTTCACAAAAGTATATATTTATATATATATATATATATATATATATAGGAACATGTTTTACAGAAAAATTGAAGTCTATATAAAGAAACGAAAAATCAAAGAGTAAAAATAATACTTCCTTGTAGCTAAAAACGACTATACAGATTGTCTTTGGGAATGGAAACATGGATGGTAAGTGTTTTTATTATATATACTGGCTGAAATAACATGTATAACAGGACAAGTATCAGCCACTTATCAACATTAAAATGTTCATTTTTTTATCATTTGCCTTAACAAAATAAAAAATTTTCGTTAAATAATTGTATTAGCATTTGGCAGGTATTCAATAATTAAATAGCACTCCTGCAGTCTATATTTTTTTTCACAAAAAATTCAAAATTTCATATCATAAGGAAAAAAATATATAAGTTTCACAAACTACAAAATAAAAAAAAATACTAGAAACCAGTCGAACATTTAAACTCAGTAACTTACGCGTGTCTTGTTGGATTTTAAAACTATCTATAAACATTTTAGATATATTTACAAAATTGAGAATTTATGATTTTAGGTGGATTACAAAGAGGAAGGACTTATTTGGAATTTTGAAATATTTTGCCCCAAGTTTTGTGGAAAATATTTTTTTTAAATTCACCTTAAAATATATTTGAATAATTTATACGACAAATTAGTAATGGTCGAAGCCACAGGAGCTGAGTAAGATGGAGGCGCGAGGGGCGTGTCCCCCCCCCCATCAGGAAAAATGTGAATTAGGTTTTGGTCATTATTAGTATACATATAGTTTGAGTCGAGCTATGCACGGTGATTTTTTTCTATTTAAAACCTCCACTAATTCTTTACGGGTTTATAATTCAGTCTTTAAGATATGGACAGCGATAACCCAAGCTTTTCGAAATAGATTTTTCTAGTATTATACTCTTCTTTCGCTCTGTAAACAAACCTTTGTTCTTAATCCAACAGATCATAATATTATATATTCGCGTATTTCACGATTTCAAATCATCAATGATGTACACCTTGCATATTTCATTTACTATTTATTTTGTGCAAAAATAAACTTTTTAAATAAATGAATCGCCCCAAATTAATTAATGGCAATAGCAGCAATTTGCAACTGACTTAAAGACACGGAATTGAATTCGATATCGCCGTAACCTACCAACGCGTGTCTTCTTGTTATGACATCACATATCACATCTTTTTTTAATTTCATAATAAAATTTGCAATTCAAATAAAAATAACTAAATACCAAATTTACTGTAAATGTCACTTCTGCATATGGCCATTTTGACAAATTATGTCTCCTCACGGTGCAGATAAAATCTAAACATTTGGAATACCATTAAGTCTTAAGGTGCTTAAAACTTGATAGAGAACAAAAAATAGAGAAGTGCTCAAGGTCCCCCGCCTTAGAGTTGTATGTTAGATGAATGGAGTTTTTTTTACCTGTTGCCAGCTTTGAGTGCAATATCCTCAAAAACTGAAAGATACAACAAAAATCTGTTGGCATTTTCATGAAAGCATTCAAGGAAAGGAATCCAACGGGGAAAATCCCATCGCATTGGATAATATTAAGTAAAAATTTTACACAAAAACCAAAATGGCATTTTTTGGCCCCCTTCGGTACCTTCAACAACAATTATCTCGAAAACAGTAAGAGATAGCAAAAAACTGCTGCATAATAATGAAAGCATCCATTGAGAGGAATCCAATGAAAAAAATCCCATCAAAATCAAAAAATTTCCCACACGAACCAAAAAAACCCATCAAAATCCAATAAAAAAAAAATTGGCTTTCCCCCCTCCCCCCACCAACACCTTTGACCCCAATTATCCTGAAAACGGTAAGAGATATTGGCATATGTACGAAAGCATTCACTGAGAGAAATCCAATGGAAAAAATCCCATCGAAATCGGATAAAAAATAAAAATTTTCCACACGGACCCAATTTTGGCGCAATAAATTCTATTTTTAGAATTTGTGACATTGACCTTTGACCTACTGACCCCAAAATCAATAGTGTTCTTTCCCTTCCCAATTCCTTCCATCTGTAAAAGTTTTGTTTCAATCGGACAAGGGATACTCAAGTTATCATCCGGAAACGACTTCCGGAATGACGGAATTCCTTTTACCTGAAAAATGGTACAAGATGAAAAAAAATGTTTGGGGAGAGTTTTATTGCATTTTTCACGAGGAAGCATTTGCAAAAAACCCCATCAGAATCCGATGAAAAATAAAAAAAAAATTTTTTTGGCACCCCCACCCCCCAACACATTTGACCCCAATTATCTTGAAAACGGTAAGAGATACCAGAAATCTGTTGGCATATGTATGAAAGCATTCATTGAGAGGAATCTAATGGAAAAAATCCCATCGAAATCGGATAAAAAATAAAAATTTCCAACACGGACCAAATTTTGGTGCAATAAATTCTATTTTCAGAAATTGTGACCTTGACCTTTGACCTACTGACCCCAAAATCAATAGGGTTCTTGCCCTTCCCTATTCCTTCCATCTGTATAAGTTTTGTTTCAATCGGGCAAGGGATACTCAAGTTATCATCCGGAAACGACATCCGGAATGACGGAATGACGGAAAGGCGAATTCTATAGTCCCCCGCTTTCGCGAAAGGCGGGGGGCAATAAGCAATATGATCTAAATGGAAAGTTTAAATCAGCCAAGGACAGAGCTTTGCATGAAGGAGATACTCCTTAGTTTTCAACAAAATTTACAAAAATTTTGATATTTCAATTTTCCAACTAAAAACGGCTTTCGGGTCAGTATTGAAGTACTGGCTCTTAGGCTGGTGAATACGCCCGAGGACTAACAGTCCACCAGCAGTGGCATGGACCCATTATATCATTCCATAAGCTAATAAACAACTGATATTAAGGTTAGTGAGGACAGCTGTCACGTGATTAAACCATAAAAATGGCGGGAAAAAATTAAAAATGATCAGAATGGAATGAAATTTGACAGGAATATTACTGAGCATGTGTAGAAACGAACTTTGGTTTTAAAAACATCAATATGGCGACCGTTGCTATGGGAACAGAAAATGGCGGGAAATTTCAAATTGCTCCAAATGACTGAAATTTGACAGGAAGGTTACTTAGCATATGTAGAGTGAGTTTTGGTCTTTAAATTATCAAATTGGCGACCGTTGCCATGGAAACAGCAAAATGGCGGGAAAAATTCAAAACTTCTAGGGATTGTAAAAAATGAAATTTTGAATTCGGAAGTTTTTCTACATTTCACATTTTATGTCCCCCCAGGGGGGGCAAAAAGTGATAAAAAATCTAACCTCAATGTGCACATGATTGGGAATATTAGCAAACATAATTGACAAATCTGGATGTATTTTTAGAAATACTTTAAAACAACAAAGACCTATAATGAGGGGGGGGGGGGCAGGAGGGGGTCTGATCCCGGAATCCCGAAATTATTTTTACAAAATCCCGTCATCCCGGACTTAAAATTAGAAAATCCCGAATCCCGCTAAAATTGAGATTGTTTTCTGAAAGTTTATTAGTTAATAGGTGATCATGGATGCTACAAATGCTACCATAGTGTCAAAATAAGTATTACAACAATGTCCAATGGTCTCCAATTATTCCCTAGGAAAACAGAGTCACAACAGATAGTCGTGATTCATGTCCCAAATTAAAATATAATAGCCAACACATGAATACTTTATATGTCTTCCAATACGAATTGCCTTCCATATTCTGTAGACAGGAAACTAAAGATGGCTGCTCAAACTGAATTTGTGATACCAGGGATATAGATAACACAATATGTAGTTCCCTGGTGGTGTAAGAAAATGATTCCCGAAAACTGTTTCCCAATCTTAACTTAAAAAGTTTCAATTCTTCATTATCATACTTACCTTAGAATAGGTATTAAGCTAGACTGGTAGCGGCAGATATATGAACGTACCGCATCAGAAAAATAAACCAGTTGAAGTTCAATGATATTCAATGAAGTGTAAAATGTAGTTCAAAGCAACAAACTTTTGTCTGAATACCCTGGCTCTAGTACTACCCAAGATGCATCATTTAAGCAATGGAGCATGATAACACCATATTATCTGCTATCGGTTCAGTAGATGGAATAACATCTGTTGTCCCGGTTGCCATTTTATACAGTGGAGATTGCTATCTTAATCAGCAGATGTTCAACAATGCAAAAAAATGCTGTTCAAGATAGCAATTTCAGTTGTTTAAAATGGCAACCGTGACAACAGATGCTATCCAATCTGCTAAACCGATAGCCGGTATTATATAGGATGTGATGACTATTAAACACTTTTTTTTTCAGGAAGAACAAATTTTCATCTGCTTGACATCCTGAAATCTAGATCAGTATTGCATTGCAACAGTATTAAAACATTTGACTTCTCCACACTTTATACTACCATTCCTCATGAACAACTGAAATCTCGGCTGAAAGATATAATTCATAGATGTTTCTCCCGTAAGAACGGCGAACGAAGATTTAGTACATTGTCATAGGCAGAAAACAAGCATAATTTGTGAAATATGACTCAGAATCACAGAAAAAATACACAGCGGAAGAAGTAACAAAATGTTAGAGTTTTTGATCGACAATATATTTGTCCAGTTTGGAGGACTTGTTTTTCAACAGACCATTGGAATTCCAATAGGCACAAACTGTGCACCTCTTTTAGGCGATCTGTTTCTCAATTCTTATGAGGCTGAATTCAATGAAGGGCTTCTTCAAAATAAAGACAAAAAACTGGCCCAGTCCTTTAATTTCAGCTTCCGTTATATAGATGATATTTTATCACTAAACAACCCTCACTTTGGTGATTTTCTTCATCTTATTTATCCAAAAGAGCTTGAAATTAAGGATACTACAGATACTTCCACATCGGCTTCGTTCCTTGACCTTCATCTTGAAATTGACAACAGAGGTACAATACAAACTAGCCTGTATGACAAACGCGATGACTTCACTTTTCCAATAGTCAACTTCCCTTTTCTTTGTAGCAACATTCCAAAAGCNNCAACATTC
>MJUU01062379.1:5908-57309 GCA_002080025.1 Modiolus philippinarum
AATACTGGAATAAAAATGAAAAAAAAAATCTCTTCTTAATCACTCCTCGACAGGGCCTCGGGGTTACAAAGTGCTTTATGTACTACCATTGGTATGTTAGTCAAGTTATCTCATTTTTGGGACGTTTCTTACTTGTCAATAAAACAAAAACAAGCAATAAATTTAGCTGATTTATTGGCATCTCTTTGGAGTACACTGAGTTATTCATTCGTGAACTATTTCATTTAATTTCTGAAAAGGAGGACAGAAGTTGTCTTCTTAGGGGTCCAAAAGTTAATTTTGTAATAGTGAAATGTCTTGCTTTTCATAAGAATTATTGCAAGGGTTTGATTCCTAGTAGATAATTTGGTTTTGAGGGATGAAAGCAAAAGAATTAAAACAAAATCTAGTAAAAATAGAAAACAAGGACAAAAGCAGTGATGAACTAGGTAAGATATATAAATTTTGTGACAAATTATTCAATACCAAACGATATTGACCTATGAAATTCGTTCAACAGATATTATTAGATACACAGATGTTTACTGTGATTCATATATAATGTAACATAGTTGTACTGAGTAGAAAACGATTTTCTGTGTCAAGTAGTCAAGTGCTTTCATGTTCAAATCCTAGTTTTAATTTATTATGGACTTTTTCCGACAAAAAACTTTATATTAAACCAAAAATTACTTGGTATATAGCCTCGTTGTCAAGTATAGTATCTCCTTTTTAAGGTAACGAACTAACTGTTCGAATATAGTGACATCAGATTATGCAATGAAATCAAGTATTACTTTTGTAAAAAAGAATCTTGTAATTCTTAACAAGAGGCTCTCAAGAGCCTGTATCGCTCACCTGGGTCATGGCTGACACAATAAGTCAAGCTAATCACAACGCTTAAGGTTCTCATTTTCAAATTTGTTTATTAATGTTTAAGGGTCTCATTTTGAAGTTTGCTGATGTTTATTAATGTTTAAGGGTCTCATTTTGAAGTTTGCTGATATTGTATGATCCCAAATTAAACTATGTTCCCCACTGGCAGCTATTTGTAATGGGGCGTAGACCAACTGTCACCTTTCTTGAAGAAGACCATGTAAAGATCATTGTGCCTCACTTTGGTTCCAATTGGCATAGTATTTTCAGAGGAGATCTTTAAATGATTTCCCATGGGGTCCAAGGTTAAACAATGTTCCCCGCTGACTGCCATCTTGGATGCTATGCAGACATCCAGACACATTTTACGAAGGGGACCAAGTAAGGACCATTGTGACTAAGTATGATTCCAATTGGCCATGTACTTTCAGAGGAGAAGATCTTTGAATATGTTTCCCTATAGGGTCCAATGTTAAAAACATGTTCCCTCCTGGCGGCCATCTAGGATATATGAACACATTTTTAAAAGGGGCCACCTATGGACCATTGTGACTAAGTTTGGTTCCAATTAGCTCAGTATTTTCAGAGGAGAAGATTTTTGCAATATTGTCCAATTTTGGTTGAAACTTCCATTTTTTCCAAATTTCAATTTTTAACTTTTTTCACTGTCTTTTTAAAATGAAAGAGTAATTTTCATCCAATGTCAATTTTTATTTTTCACAATGAAGCTGTAATATTGTTTCACATTTCCATTCTTTCACTTTATATTTTCAATTTTTATGATGAAACTTTTTTTTTTCCAAATTTCAATTTTCAATATTTCACTTTTCACAATAAAACTATATATTTTCCATCCATTGATCACAATTTGATATATGATAGAGAAACAATCAAACTACGAGGTTTTTTCGATTTATATACCATTCCTGGAATAATTATATTGAATATTATTTATCTCAAATATTCTCCTCTGTTAATCTGACCCGTTCACATTGAAAGTTTTTGTTAAAATAAAACAAATTTTCAGTATCATTTTGCCAAAAGTTTGATGGGCAATAAATTACACCAACTGTTGCTGATTAACAATTATTGACCATATAGTCTTTGATTTGTAAAGATCATAGTGTAACACCTTGCCAGATAAAAGGTAGTCTCGAGTAAAACATACCTTCTAAGTGGGTCAGAAGGTTACTAAATCTTTCTTAACAATTAAGAAGTCTCGCCTGTCGGCTCGACTTCTTAATTGTTAAGAAAAATTTATTAACCTTCTAACCCTTACTAAATGCCTTTTGATTAGTATTGTATTTGTTTTTCTTTGATTTTTTCGATTAAGAAGTACTGTAACTTATTTTCCCCAAATTAATTATTTCTACTTCATTTATTTGTTATGAATACATGTATTCATTCATGTGGTTTATGCTTAACTTTGACATTTTGGTATGTTTCACTTAAATACTAGATGATGTATATGACAAGTTTTATGTAAAAAAAATTGTATTCAAGAATCACTAACTTAACACCGACCTTACTGTAAAATTAATTTCTGCATATAGTCAAAATTTACAAAAATTTAGATTTGCAACTTTCTAAATAGAGTATGAATTTGGTTCAGCACCTAAGTACTGACTACTGGAAAAGCGAATACCCTAGACTAACAGTTTACAAGCAGAGGTATCGACCAAGTGATAATGAATAACTAAATACAGAATTTACTGTAAAAATTTCTCGAATATTGTCATTTCGATAAAATCTAAACATTTGGAAGGCCATAAACTGAAAGATGTAAAAAAAAACTGATAGAGAACAAATAACCAATATGATCTAAAGAAAAAGCCAAAACCGGCTAAGGACAAAGCTTTGCGTGATGGATTTTTCAACAAAATTTAGAAAGATCTAGATATTGCGCGTTTTCAAACAGCATCAGCTTTCGGGTCACCACCGAAGTACTGACTACTAGGCTGTCGAATACAGTCAACCATCAAATAATATGAAAAGGCATAATCAAAAATAGTCGGAGATAGCAAAATAGGAGGCTATATCAAGTCTCAGGACATCCACTGAGTGTCAAACACGGAATGAAGCCTTGCTATTTTAAGGGATAAGAAATTTGATAAAGAGAGTAAATTTCTAATAAAAGCATGGTAAAATTTTCAGGTCAGACAAGTCTGATTACTGGGTTGGTAAATAAATTCGGGGACCTCTGGTTCGCCAGCATTGACATCGACCCAGTGGTTCCAAAAATACCTTTGTTGCAAAATAAACAGTAAAATTTCGCATTGCTGTACATGTCTTTCACGGTGGAATCTCTCACCAGCAGCATTAGAATCAAATGATACGAAATCTATTATTCAATTTCAGTCAGAAAGAAGTATTCATTACCAAAAATATCGCAATCGGAGTTCAAATCCAGTACCACGGACATCCACCGAATGCAAAAGACGGAATGTAGCCATTGTATTTTTAAGGGGTTAGAGTTATTATAATAACTTTGGTTGACATTGAGCAAGTAAATTTCGCTTAAACCGGTGCTAGGGGCCGTTTTGAACTTACTGTGAGGTAAGAGCGTTTGCTCTTTATTGAAGGCCTCATAGTGACTTCAAGATGAAGAACAACAATAATAGCGTTCTTCCATTTGCTTAATCTTACCACGTATTTATAGGGCTTTTGTCCCATGTACATTTACTCCGTACCCCTTCATTTGGTTATTTACGGTAAAATTTACATGTCCGACAAGTCTGACTACTGTTCTGTTAAACTTATATATATATATATTTATATATTATATGCGTGGGCAGTGTAATCTGTCTGTAATATCTGTGCATTCGAAGAACAGCCAATCCCTCGGTGGGAAGGCAATCTCGATATTCATTTCTCTAATTCTAACCCCGTTGGGTTCCTACGATAGACCGTTTTATTTTAACTTTTAGACCCTGCATTAGCGTAAATATTCGCAAATCCGGGGAGATGAACAAGTTTCCACGTTGACTGAATTTATAGACAGTTTATATATATATAACATATAATATAAAAAATATATATATATTGACATCTTTTTAATTATTGTGTCATTAAAATCCAATTTTATCGTCATGCAAATTTGTAATTTTTAAATAAAATTTGACAAGTAAAACTTTTTCTAGATCTTTCAAAAGAAATAAAACTTAAATGCATCAATAAGTAACGCAACAATAAGTAGATTGTTATCAAATTAATTTAAGTGGCGGATGATGTGATTACATGTTTTGACGTGTATGTAGGGTTCTGTCAGATCAAGATCAAATGTGATCAAACGTTCAGGTTTGTGTCTTTTTTAATCATTAACACATTTTGTCACTGCTGTTACGTTTTTTTTCTTTATATTATAATTCAATAAAATTTGAGTTGTATGTAAATGTTTGAAATTTTGCATTTGACTAATAAAAGGTTTTAATTCAACTCATTTATTTTTCCTCCCTCGAATGTGTAGGTTTTGTTTTTGCTCCAAGACAGACAATTCATAAAAAAAAAGGTTTTATAGTATATTGGTTATTTTCGAGAGGTTCTAATTTTCACAATATTTGTGATTTTTCTGGAAGCACGAAACGAAAACTCTTATCAGTTAAGTCCCTATATTTCATTATAAATCAATATATTCACAATTTGTTATTATAAGAAGGATAACCGCTAAAATTAAAGACTCCCTTTGCATAACAACTTCGGTAATCACCCGCTATACCGTAATAATATTGCCGTTCCAAACTTCTTTGAGAACCTATTATTCCTTTGTTTGGAATGACCAACTAAAGACATTTTTCACTACGACAAATATGATTTGTAGACTTTGAAAACCACAGAGCTACTTAATTAAGGAATATAGAAGGAACAAAACGTTGATTGTTATCTTACAAACCATTTAAAAATGTACAACTCAGTAGACATATACACTAATAATTAAAGGCTTCATGGTGAAGAACAAAACTAAAAGACTAAAACATGGTCAAGAACAAAACATGGTGAAGAACAAAACTAAAAACAAAAGATGGTGAAGAACAAAACTAAAAAACAAAACATGGTGAAGAAAAAAACATGGTAAAGAACAAAACTAAAAAACAAAACAAGGTGAAGAACAAAACATAGTGAAGAACAAAACTAAAAAACAAAACATGGTGAAGAACAAAACATAATGAAGAACAAAACTAAAAAACAAAACATGGTGAAGAACAAAACTAAAATAACAAAACATGGTGAAGAACAAAACAAGGTAAAGAACAAAACTAAAAAACAAAACATGGTGAAGAACAAAACATAGTGAAAAACAAAACTAAAAAACAAAACATGGTGAAGAACAAAACTAAAAAAACAAAACATGGTAAAGAACAAAACTAAAAAACAAAACATTGTGAAGAAAAAAAATAAAAAGCAAAACATGGTAAAGAACGAAACTAAAAAACAAAACATGGTGAAGAACAAAACATAGTGAAGAACAAAAAATGGTAAAGAACAAAACTAAAAAACAAATCATGGTGAAGAAAAAAACTAAAAAACAAAACATGGTGAAGAACGAAACTAAAAAACAAAACATGGTGAAGAACAAAACTAAAAAACAAAAAATGGTGAAGAACAAAACATAGTGAAGAACAATGCTAAAAAACAAAAGATGGTGAAGAACAAAACTAAAACACAAAACATGGTGAAGAACAAACATGGTGAAGAACAAAACATAGTGAAGAACAAAACTAAAAAACCGAATATGGTGAAGAACAAAACTAAAAAACAAAACATGGTGAAGAACAAAACATAGTGAAGAACAAAACTAAAAAACAAAACATGGGGAAGAACAAAACTAAAAAACAAAAGATGGTGAAGAACAAAATTTAAAAAACAAAACATGGTGAAGAACAAAACTAAAAGACTTGGTTTACAGTGTATATTTGCAAAGACGTTGTCTAATGTGCATTTACTCCAAATGCTTATTTTTTTTTTATTTCAGGATTTTCCGTTAACATAGTGTTTTAGGCAACAATTATTATCTCCTGCTATAACAATAAGTGGGTAACATTATGTGTCTTAATTTTCTTTTTTGTTATAGATATTTTACGGCTGAGGTCAGCATTTTTTCTTATTGCAAACTTTGGCGTGTAAAATACAAACCCATTATTCAAGTCGAAAATTACACAACAAATTCCGAGAAAGTTATTTTCATTTCCGTCAATTGTTTACAGAGAGATTATTTCGAATTTTCAAAACTTAATGACAACTTAGCTTGCACTCTGAAACAAGGAGCAAAAAAACTTTTACCGCATAAATACAATAGTCACACATTAAAGAAAATGAACATGAAAAGGAATGCAAAGTCCAAGGATTCATGAATCCTTTTTCAGAATTACAGACTCTCGAGTACACACTACTCAATTTATGAACAGACAATACAGTAACTCATTTAGCCATCGTTTTCCTTTTAATACACAATGTCAAAATACTATCACATGAAAACACCTGCAGTTTAAATCAATAAAATTATCAGTCGGCCTTGAACATGTTTATGTGATAGTTGTAAGTATCTTCTTACTATAACATGGCTTATAGCAGTTGCTATTATATACTTAAATTTGCATATTGTGTGATAGATGAAAACGCAGATTATATTTTACATTTCTTTCACAAATTAAAAAACAAGTAAATATCAAGTCGCCGCAAAACATTTTTACAACTGTGATTTTGAGTGAAATAATTTGCAAAATTGATTTCTTTTGCAATTCATATTAATCTCAAAATCATACAATTTTAGGTTTATTCTTATATGAATATCTTATATGCGCAATTTTACATTTAAACCAGCTAATTGAACCGGATTTCTCTCTGCAGTTTTATGACTGTGTATGAGTTTCAATTTTATCGGTCATCAGATACGTACTCGAGTTAACGCCATAAAAACATTTTTACAGATCAGTCAATTTTCAGTAGCAGTGGTTATAAAGTTCAAATTAGTAAGATCTGAAAATAATAGCAAAAAAAGAGCACAGAATACAACAATGACATGTCACACCAGTGAAACTGCATACCTTCTGTCCCAAGTACTACATCTGTTTATAAAGGAACCAATGACCTAGGAGTGCATGGGGGAGAAAGTTCATTTCAGAACTTAAAAAACGGTGGTTTGTTGCTACAGTTTTAAATCAAATTTTTAATATTTTTGTGAAATGGCACATAAATAGGCAGCTTTATGTGAAGTAAATATCTTTTTAAACGTGTAACAAGTAAAAACTCTATAAAATACGCTACAGTATAAATTATAACCGTATTTTATATTTGTATGTTAATAGGTGTTCTACATTTTTTACTTCTTGTCCTGTCCTGTTTTTAACTTTTTCCGTATCCTGATTCATGTTTCAGACCATAAAATGCTCATTATTTTATTTGTAGAAATTAAACCATATCCATTTAATGGATAATAAAAAAACTATAAAAAAGAGAATTTTATTACCCTGTTTTGTCTGTCAGTGCATGAACTATTATTTAAATAATTATTCTATAATTAATCATCAATAACTGTAGGTATCCTTGACACATTTTATCAATTTTATTCAAATTCAATAAGTTTTGCAACGTGAATTTCTAGTTGGACATATCATGCAAGATTTTATTTGAAACAAATACATCAACATACAAAAAGTATCGAAAAAGAGATCAGTTTTTCATGGATAAAACTAAAACAATTCTAAACAATCATACCATCTATTCCAAATCTATTCGGAATACAAATGAAAAACAGCCAATCAAAGATTGCGACCCCCCGCTACCCCTTTTTGGACCCCCCCTGTAAAAAAGACCATTGTTACTGTTAAACACCAAACAGATATGGTTGCTAGGTAGAATTTCAAATAGTACAGGTTTCTGAGAATTTTAGAAAATTTACCAAGATTTTTTGAAACCGGACTGTTGAAAATCATCATTTTAACTGTAAGAAATTGAAAAAGACTATTGAAAATGATCACTGAAACTTTGAGGCATCAAAAAAGATATGATTGATAGATAAAATTCCAAAAAGTAATCGGTCTTAAAGAATTTCAGAATTTTTTTTTATCTTTTATTTCTTTTTAGAAGTCAGGATTTTTACAATTCCCCTACATCACCACCTGACTAGGGTGTTTGGGGATGAACAAAAACAATAACTAATCTTGACCACCTTTTTTTAATTTAGTGTTAAGTTTACATAACATTTTCAATATAAATTGATATATTTACACATTCATGCCCTCATTCACACACATACTTTCCAAAAGTTTACAATTGAAAAGTTTTTTTTTTATATATATAAGCTACATCAAGAATATCATCACACTTTCCAAAAGTTTACAATTGATTTTTTTTTCATATTAGGCTACATCAAGAATATCATTATAACTTTAAATAATTGAAAAAAGATATGATTGCTAGGTAGAATTCCCAAACATAATGGGTCTTTGAGAGTTTCAGGAAATTTACCGAACTTAGAATCAAAGATTTTTGCAATCTGACTATTGAAAATGATCACTGAAACTTTAAAGCATCAAAAAGATATAGCTGCTATGATATATTCCAAAGAGTAATTGGTCTTTGAGAGTTTCGCCCATAATTTGCCCCTAGGGCGTTTGACCTAGATTCCGAATCTACAGTGCGCTACTTCAGATCATACTCTAGTATGGTGCCAAGTTTCAAATATATATCTCTTATAGTTCCAGAGCTATCGGGGAGCATTACAAACGCACGTAAGTACGTACGTACATACGGACGGCCTGCATTACATAATCCCCCCGCTTTCGCTAAGCGGGGAGATAAAAAGTTCTTATATTTATCTCAACAATATAAAAGATCCGAGTTCATCAATCTGTGTGATCAGTCGAAAATATTGGTTTTCAGACTCAGCTAAATTTCAACAGCCCGAAAACTCCATTTTTGACCGTCAAAATTAAGATTAGCTCAAAGATTACTCTATAAATGAAAAACCCAATCAAGCGGGCCTGATAACATCAACGACACAATATTCAAATAACTTAAAGATCACATTGCACCTATTCTGAACATCATTTTTACCAAATCATTTGATTAAGGGGAAGCACCAAAAGACTGGAAACGTGCAAATATCGACCCGCTTTTAAAAAAGGAGATAAATACAAACCTATGAATTATTGTCCATAATGCATATCATGTAAGAGCATGGAACATATTGTCACTAGTAATATCATGTTACATCTTGAAACAAATAAAATCCTGTACGATTTACAACATTGTTTTAGAACATCAAGATCATGTGAAACACAATTAGTTGACTTTGTACAAGAACTTTCATCAAACAATAATAGAAACATACAGACAGATTTCGCAAAGGCATTTGACAAAGTACCACATCGCCGACTACTCTATAAGTCAAAATTCTATAGAATACAAAATCATACACTAAATTGGATAAAGGCTTTTCTATCTGACAGAACACAAACTGTTGTCATAAATGGTACCTCAACACAATCAGTACCCGTACCATCAGGTGTCCCTCAGGGCACTGTTTTGGGTCGCATCCTATTTCTCATCTACATCAATGATTTACTAGAATACCTGAAATACAGTTAACTAAGACTCTTTGCTGATGACAGCATCATATACAAGGCAATCAAATCAAATGAAGACTGTAATAAATTACAACTTGATCTCGATGCAGCAACACGATGGGAGGCAGATTGGCTTCATGGCCTTCCATCCCGACAAATGTACCAAGTTTACTATTACGCAGAAAAAGAAACCTTCCCATCATAACTTTTTATTACATAAACATATTCTCGAAACTGTCACCTCAGCTAAATATTTAGGCATAACATTACAAGCTGGTCTAAAATCAAACAATCACTATGAAAACATCATTGCAAATGGAAATAAATCACTTGGATTTCTTAAGCGGAACATACAAATATCAAATTCAGAAATTAAATCAAAAGCATACCAAACCATCGTTCGCCCAAAACTTGAGAACAACTGTAGTGATTGGGATCCACATACAAAAGATGCAAAACAAAAAATAGAAATGGCACAGAGACGCGCTGCTCGCTACGTATTTTGAAACACAACAGCAGTCGTGTCACAGACGTGATAAACACCTTACAGTGGCCTACTCTCGAACAGCGCATATGCAAAACAAGAATCATACTAATGTATAAAATTATCCACTGATTAGTAGCAATCCCAACATAAATTCTCATCCCCACAGACAGTAGAACCAGGCCACCACAGTTGACACATTCAGAGAACAGCTAACACCGGCTGTTCTCTCAAATCTCATGAAAACATCACAATTCAAGTTTTTAATCACCGAATGTATATATTTTGCACTAGTTTGAAAATGTTTGCAAAATTATTTTGTAAATATTTGGCATTAAATTAACAGAGGCACGCATGCGCACAGCAAGTAATCTTCAGCATCCTGAAGTTTGGCTGCAAACTTAAAGAAGACTTTAGCGTGAAAAGGTCATTATATCAACGTTGTGTCAAATGTCTGGTGTCATAAAACAGAAATACGTCAACTACTGAACAGCTGTGTACATTGATATAGGTAAGGAAAACCATATAAATATGTATAAGAAGGCATTTTGGTATTTGATGCGGACTGCATCAATGCCAGTTTTAAGTTAGCTCCTATATTTTTGTAGACAGGAATAAAAGCCCTGTCCTTGATAATCTGGAGTTTTCTATGTATTGTAGCATTTTTATCACATGTACATTCACTCCATATCCTTTCGTTTTTCCTGTGCTAAGAGAAGTAAGATTCAAAAGTCATATTAGATGTTTCATGAACAGATGTACACTTGTCTAATGAAGCAAACCTTTTTGATACAGTAACTTAAATTTGCAATCAATATACAAAAAATGTAAGGCACTTATGAGTGTGCGAAGTTGAACTAAAATGAACCTATCAATTGGCTCCATTTGTTATTCTAACAGTCGATATTAACGCAAAAATCTTTTAGATGGGGGGGAAATCCATTTTTATGAATGAAAATTGATTCATTTTCTGGGTATAAAATTGTCTAAAAAATAAATGGATGTTTTAACAATAGCAGAAAGGTATTAGAATACAGCGGATGTCAATTGTTGTTTTGAGAGGCCAAAATAAAACGTTACAATAATTGTAATGTAATAAAAAAAAATGTATTTTTGTATACAGTTTATTTAACAAATCAAGACAAGGAACCTACTCTACACGAGGTGTGAAAATAGAGTCACCTGTTACTTAAATGCTGCATTACAATTGATTCATTATACTAGTACATGTATATTTAACACATCTCAACCTGTTCATAGTCTTTTTTATGACAGTTGAATCTTTATAAAAAATATGAGAATCCTTGGCAGAAAAGGCCATAAAATTGTCATCAAACTGGATGTTTCTCTGCATAAAATGTCTTCTAGGTTTTTTTTTTGTTTTTTTTTGTTTTTTTTTTTTTCACGACTTAAACTTTAGGTTAAGTTTCTAAACAAATAACTGAAATTACAATTTATACAAAGGTAAGTGTTTGTTACAGCTTTTTACGAGCGATACATGAAATGATGATAAGATATAATATTATATTTTATACTGGAATAAAATAACAAACAGCTTTTCATTATCACTCCTCAGATACCGAAGTTACTTTATGTACTACCTGTACTATATTTGCCAAAGCCATCTCTTTTTTGACACGTTTCTCACCTGTCAATATTACAAAAAAGAAGAATAGATTTTGAAGAGATGATTTATTGGCATCTATTTGGACTGAATTGAGTTACTATTATCATTGACTTCATTGGTGAACTATTTCATTAAATTTCTGAAAAGGGGGACAAGTTGATTTCTCAGCGGTTCAAAAATTAGTTCTGTAATAATAGTGAAATATCTTGTTTTGAATAAAAATTATCGCAAGGGTTTGAATCTTTGTAGATGTTTTGGTTTGAGGGGTGAAGGAAATGAAGTGAAAAAAAAACTATTAAAACTAGATTTGCAATTGCAAGCAATAGCCGATGTCACTCCAGACTCCCAATTTGATGATTCCACCTCGTTTGCAGCCTCAAAATCTACCTAGAAGTCAATTTTCGTTGAATTCCGACAACTTTGAAATTTTGACGTATATTGGCGGCCATCTTGGAAATGGCGTCCATTTTGAAAATTTCAAAAATCCCTAACATATAACTTTGGGTTGTGGTCTAACTGTGCAAAGTTTGATCCCAATTGGTCCTACCATTTCAAAAAAAATCGCTCGGACAAAATATGTAGAATGATAATAATATTAATAATAAGAAGAAGAAACGCAGAATAACAAAATGTCACCCTGGCGTTGTCTGGGGTGACATAATAAATAGAAAACAAGGACAAATGCAGTGTTAAATTAGGTAAGATATATGAATTTTGTGACATTTAATTCAATACCAAACTATACTGACCTATGAATTTCGTTCAACAGATATTATTAGATACACAGATGTTTACTGTGATTCATATACAATTTACTGAGTGGAAAACGATTTTATGTTGTAAGTAGACAAGTGCTTTAACAATCAGATCCTAATATTAATTTGTTATCGACTTCTTCCGAAGATACCGTTTTCTTATAGTTTTGCGTATAGTGCACGGGCCGGCAGGTAAGGGCACTACGTTCTCAACAATACTATAGTTCCTTAGGGAGAAGTTAATAATTTATTCAGTCTATAACAGAAAAAACTTGAAAAAAACTTTATGTTAAACCAAAAGTCACGTGAGGTATAGCCCGTAGTCAAGTATAGTATCACGCTGTCAAAGTAACCAACTTACTATTTAGATATAGTGACGTCAAATCATCCAATAAAATCACAGATTAGGTAAAATTGTTATGTAAAAAAAGGATGTTGTCTATTGTATAAAAAGGCAGCTATACATGGGACGTGATACAAGTATTTTTTTCGGAACAGCTGATGATACCTCCTTTTCAGCTCACCTGGCTATACTTTTGCCATCATTTGGTGTCCGTCGTCTGTCTTCCGTTCGGCGTCCATCTGTCCGTCGTAGGGTCACTTTCAAAAATCTTCTCCTATAAATTTATTGGGAAAAATTGATACCAAACTTCAACTGAATCATCACTAGGATATCTAGTTTCAAATCTGTTATTTTGTGATCCATTTGCGATCATTTTGTTTATGACAATAATCTTTGGTCGTCATCATTGACATGTTGTCTCAATTATTTTTCATTCTTTTTGGCATGCCTTTTTTATTATTGATTTAAGATATGCATTTCTTTTGCCTTTTTGCTTCGGTATCTTGTGTGTATAATACGATATATATATACGAAATATGTAAAAGATGATAGTGATCATATTGCCAAAAGATTTCAAAAAGGAAAGCTATTTCGGAGCTATGTAAGAAGGAAATACTCTTTATTATATCATTAATATCATTAATATAGTTCAGGTGGTCGAACTTACAGATTGAAAAAGTACTAAATGGCTGTGGAATTGGTGGTTTGTTGAATCAAAGGACTGTCAGATCTTAAACTTATTGGTGGCGTATAGAAAAAAAAAATACAAGATGGGTGTTGAAGGTAAGCAATATATAACTGAGTGAAATAATAAAAAAACAGAAAGTTGTAATCGTTTGAAATTAACAGAATGTAAGCAAAATGGTCCTGACACGCGATAAATCTGTAAAATCAGAGTTGTGGCAGTGACACTGGTAACAGCAACAAACATAAATATAAGATACATTTTCGTCAACAAGAATAAGACGTCTGACTGCATTAATCAAGTATCTATGAAAAAGCAAGGAAATGGGGTGAATGTCAAGGAGACAACATCCCATATCCAGGTTAAAACGACCCAAAACAAAGCATGTATGTATGTTTTCTCCTATAAAAATTTCTCCCTCCGATTTACTAGTATAACTCTTTACAATTACTATATGAACCTGACCTCTTCAATCTCTGCTTTCATCTATTCTGATACACTGAAAAGACAATTTGCCATTGACCTTTATTTTTTTTCCGTGAATGGCAAAAAGATCATAATAAAGTATCGTGCAAAATTTTTAGTTTAGATTATTATGTCCACGTTTATTATGTAGAAATAGTACTAGTGTTAAAACTAAAAGTGTTTTGATGCAAAAACAAATGTCTCCCAAAATACATATCGACCTGGAGATGATTTATATCTTTATATGTTGCCATTGCATTTGAATATCACTAAATTTTGTTGCGATCCAAAGAAAGATGTGGGAGAATTAACGTCAACAGTCTTAATTTATGGAAATTCTATGACAAAAAGGAGCATAACTGACATGAAATTTTGCCAATCAATCCAGCAAGACAATATGCACAACTAGGCATGATCATCACTTATTCTATAAAGTTTGTTTGAAATCCAATGAAAGAGGTGGGAGAATAAGTGTCCACAAAGTTAATTTAGCAAAATTCTATGCTAAAGGGGGGCATTACGGCCACAAAAATTGGCCGATCCATACAGGCAGACAATATGCAAAACTAGGCATGAAGGTCAACAACCCTGTAAAGTTTGGTTGAAATCCGATGACAGATGTGAGAGAATGAGCTTCCACAAACTTAATTTATCAAAATTCTTTGTCAAAAAGGGGCATAACTTATACAAAAATTGGCCGACCAATCCGGTTAGACGATATGCACAACTAGGCATTTTGGTCAACAATTCCGTAAAGTTTTATTGAAATCCGATGAAAGATGTGAGAGAATGAGCGTCAACAAACTTAATTTATCAAAATTCTATGTCAGAAAAGGGGCATAACTTATACAAAAATTTGCCGACCAATCCGGTCAGACAATATGCACAACTAGGCATTATGGTCAACAATTCCGTAAAGTTTGGTTGAAATCCGATGAATAATCAAGAAGAGCACCATTTCCAGCTAAGTTTCAAACTGCTTACATTTCAAAAAACTAATTCATGTTCATGTTTTTCACAATAAGTTCTTCTTTTCTATCTAAATATCTAATTTTTAAACATTTTTAATTATTTCTAATGTATAGTTCATATCCCCTTAATCTGATATCCAAAATATATGTGGGAGTTTCTAAAATATTTTGTCTCTTTAGTGTCAAATGTTTCTTATTAAAGAAATCAAAGTATCACGTCATTTCAAAGAAATACCGTAAAAGGGGATATTTTCGCGTGGTTTAAATTTCGCGATTTTGATTCCTAAACTTATTCGCAAGGTTTTATTTTCGCGATTCTCACATACCTTTCATTACATTTGTAATAAAAACAAAATTACGCGAGGGGAAATATTCGCGAATATGTGCCAATCGCGAAATTAGCGAATATAAACCCCTCGCGAAAAAATTCCCTTTTACAGTAAACACATTCCATGTTTTTATCTGCACTCAAGAGATATAACTTGTCGAAATGCGCATGTGCAGAAATTAAACTCGCAGTTAATTTGGTATTGTGTTACATTTGTACCTAGATATCTTAAGGACTTTACGTCACATGGTTTCTGACCTATTTTTGTTTAAAGAAAACGGGTCAGATTCAATATTATCCCATGATCGTAAAGGTAACAGATGTTTTGACTCATATTTGTATATATAATACTTAGTATAATAAATCAAATGAATGGCCTAATACAGAATAAAATATTTATAGAAAAACTTAATTTTTTTCTCATAATTTTCATTTGAAAACAATATAAACTGTACCTCAACATATTTTTTGTTTGCATATATGAGGTTACAAATTTTGGTGGAACTGATGCGGAAGCGGTCGTATACCTTCTAGAGTGATAGGGATAGGGATGTTATTCGCTTTAATGTGGAAAAATACACATACCTGCTTAGTTCACTCAAGAAAATTATACCTTAAGCTATCGTGATAGGGTCTATTTGAATTTTTTTTTAAAGTTATCTGAATAATAAGACTTTAAAATGTATAATGATCTGAACGCAGCTCTTTTGGGTACCACTCATGTACACAGAATCTCAAAACGAGACATTAGATATATCGTTACATTAATGCATAATTATGTAAAATTATGAATATGCACTCAATAAATTATTTGCACGTTTTGAGATAGTTTATTGTAATTGCTGACTTTCAGCGTATGCACAGTAATAGGAGAAGACAACTCTAAGTTGTATAAGTTGTGTCTCATCCAACTGTTATTCTATTGAACAATAAAATAGGTTTAAAGTACAGTAATCTCTAAGCTATCTATACAACAATGATACAAGAAGATCAAATGTTGTTGCCACTTACTCCGCTGTAAAACAAGAAGATAGCAGTGATTTATCCATAATGTTCTTGTAACTCCTAGGGTAATAAATTCGTTAATGCTTGATAGAGGTCAAGGTCATTTCATTACCATTATCTGTTTACTGTATTCATTTACAATGTCACAAGTGCAAAACAAAGTTGGATAGCTTTAGAAATCTGATTGATTAAAAGAAGCATGATTATATTTTAGTCTTACTATAAAAATCCATTCCTTGCTATTCTATATTCTTGTACCAAGATTTCTTTCACTTCAATGAAATATCCTGAATTAGTTCTGCGTTTTTGTCATAGACAAAAGGCAAATTTCTTAAAAGCCCTCGACCTGAATTATAAAAAAAACTTCAATTTACATAGAACATAGGGTCATTGTACAAATTAGGTCAAATTAGTTATTGAAACCTAAAATCAAATACTCCATGCCCCAATTAGAATGATATTTTTTCATTAAACGTTACCAAATCAAAGAAGCAACAAATTTATAAGGCATGTTTTTTACATAGATAACTCAAATACCACTCTCTCGGACAAAATCATTCAATATCTATTAACCTATTAAGTATTTCGTCTGAAACAATTAATATTTGGTTAGTCATTCATGTAACATTAATAGAAAACTAACTTTTGCTATGTTGTTCATTCTATTTTAGGAACGCAATTCAATCTTAAAAGAGGATTTTTATAGATGGTAATGATCCTATTAACTATTCTAAACAATAAAGTGTATGCATAAAACAGTCCAGAGAATTATCTTACCACCACGGAAAAAGACAGGAAATAAAAAAACACCCACGTGTTCCAATAAGATTGGATAACTGAGCAATCAGGACAGGAAACAAGCGATAAAAATCAAACTTCGGTGTAACCTGAAAGTTAATAACCCAATTTCAGTCAATACAATTGTATTCTAAATTGATGTCAATTTCAAACAGCATTTCAATGAGCTGGAGTAGTTGTTTACACCTAACAAACAGCATAGGAGATCTGAATCAAAAACCAAAGTCAGGTACTTAAAAAAGTGACGTACGGTAAATGTTAAAATTTACAATTAATGGCTTAAAAGGGCAGATTAATCCTCCAACTAAAATTTGTTCAATTGTTCCATGTCAATAACAGTAGGGTAATTAAGACAGCTTCAGGTGTTTCACGTAACTTTTCTTCTTGTAATTTCATCTTTTTTAACATAAATTTTGTTTTTGTTAGGTGATATATAAAGCTTAAATTTATAGTGAATTTAAGAAATGAGATTTAGTATCTTTTTTGAAAGCTCGAATACTAGTATACAGTATCTTATTTGTTTACACACCATAACTCTATGCAAATCAAGGATCATGGTTCGACTATTACTCGATTTTTTTATCTGTAATTACAAAAACAGGATAACAGCAAACGCCTACAATGGCCAGGAACTACAATCACATGCCACAATTTACAAGCAAACTGCACCAGAAAAACAATAATGAAAACAAGAGACAAACAAATAACGATAGGAACTCGGGATAGCCGGACTTGGTACCGGCACTAGCAAAAGCCAGTGGTAGAGTTAAACCGGTTTATGGGTACCCAATCCTCATCTCTCTCTATCCCGTTTCCCTATAGTATCATAAACATGCGAATAAAACTTAATACAGGTAGACTACTAACTCAATGCCCACTATCTTGGAACAGAAAAAGCATATGACAAAGCGTAATTTTGAAAGAAGGGTCAAAGAGTGCTGTAAATTGTTTTTGTAATACATTTTGTCCAATACATAACAAACATCCTTCAAATATTGGATTTGTTTGAGATATGTAAAGCCCAAATGTTAATTTTAACATAAATAAACACAATTAACAGGCTAAGTGGATATACTGGACATACTGATATCACAACAATTTTTTATAACCACGCCTTAAAAGGTCGGGATATAAAGAATTCCTCTTGTCCGTCCGTCCGTCCCACTTTTGTTTCCGGGTGATAACTTGAGTTTGCTTTAATGGAATGTTTTAAAATTTTTGGATAATGGTTCTATTTATTAAATACAGGTCAGGTTCGATTTTGACCGTGATCAGAGTTTTCGTTCCAGAGTTATTGCCCTTGATTTAGGCAAGATCTTTTAAAAAACTTTTAATTCTGACTTGTAATATGAATTCTTTACACTTTAATCAATTTAATCATTGATTTTCACGTCATCGTATCCTGCACTATTTTACCTCGTAGTGTATTCATGGGCAAGAGGCGTTTAATTGAAAAAATAACTTCTTTGTTTTTTTTTAAGTTTTTAACGTTTAAAATGGGGCATTGCATTAACATCTGGAATTATAGTACTATGAAACTATTATAGAAAGTGTCAAAACAAATAACACAAAGCTTAAAGCAGCTGACTCATCACATTTCGGAATCTTAGTGAGATTACGGAACGCTTCTGGTTTTTCTCAAGTTCATTAGTTTAAAGGATATTACACATTTATTTCATGGATGTCTTCTATAGGTAAAGATAACTTACAAGTATTCAGAAAATTCTCGATATAATTTATCAACTTGCAGCCAAAAGATATTCATGATGTCATAGAAAGGAAAAATCAAGAGAAATCAATTTCTCGCCTTTTTTTTAAATAAATCGCACACTGCATACTTATACATCTTTTCATCAATGCTTCATCAATTAAAATAGTAAGGTTTCAAGAAATCCTTGATATAAACATCAGGAGTGTATCTCCTAACATGTGTAGATGAACAAATTGTTGAATTTGGTTTAAAATAAACGTATGTTGTGTAAGTTTATTGTGAAAAGCAATACTCAGAAATTGTGAAATGCTATGCACTGAAACTAAAGTGAACTACAAAAGTCATGCTAAAAAAAATTTCAAAAAAAAAAATCAATTAATTTGGTCATACAGAAAAGGACAAAATAAATACTTGCCTATCTGAGCGCTAGTGCTAAAGTAAAAAAAAAAGCAAACATTTTGCCTGACATTCGGCATGCTTAAATTTTTGTCAAAGGTAAATTTTACCTGTCAAAACAGGGAGTCACATAACTTAAAGAAAAAATAAAACATTGTGCTTATGGTATCCCAATCTTACATGTATGAATGAATGTTATGTTCAGATACATCATTGTGTCAAAACCGTTTTTATGTCAAAGCAAAATTAGCTTAACATTTTGTCTTCCTAAGTTTTCTCTGGATTTCCTCAACATATACAGACTCTACGTTGATCTGTGATGCTTCGTGTAATTTTTCCAGAAGGCTTCTTACATTAGCAGCAGGTCCTGTTCTATCCCTCCATTTACGCAACAGCTCACAACACATTTCAGAAGAGTGATGTTTGTTATATTTTATGCATTCTACTTCTGGATGAGAAATTTTCAGATAAGGGGCAATAGCACTGAGGCAATTAGGATTAATTGCCTTACTAAACTCCAAAATATCTTTTTCATTTAAACTTTCTGCTCCTTTATCACAAGTTAGAAGGTCTTCTCCAATCCAGCTCTCTGTGCAGAAATAAAAAGATTTATAATACTTGAAATTTTGGAAACTTTGTCATTTGTGATATATTTGTTAGATGAGAATTTATTATGAATGCACTTTCAAAATTTTATGTTCTTATTGTCTAAAATTTATTTTTAATCTGACTATCTGCGTGTATAATGTCCACATCTTTATTCCAATTCAAAAGTTCCCTTAAAATCAACTCGAGGAATGATCCGTTGTTGTTTTTTATATTTTACTGTATATTGTCGTTAGGAGTACTGTGACCAATATCCTAAGTTTGTTTACGATCCTGTGTTTATGACGAAAATTCGAAATCTGACTGAATTTTTGTGAAGCCGGTACTTTGGGCCGTTTAGAAATTGATATGAGGTATGAATGTTGGCTAGTTGTTGACTTCATGATAAACAACAAAAACAAAAGTTTTGTTCCATTTGCTTAACCTTCTAGTGTATTTGTAGGGTTATCCGATGTACATCACCATCATATCTTATATTTGTGAAAAAGATAAGATAATAAAGAAACGTAAACAGACTTTTCTTGCCCAAATACCAAATTCTTAACAAGTTGAATGCTTTTAGAATATAAGCAATAGACTAGGCTGTTGTTGACACTTTTAAAGCATTAATAGTGAGGCACTTTAATAAAACCTTAACATGCATGTAGTGGAGCGCCTTCTTAAATCTTAACGGTTTAGAGCTAAATAAAACTAAAAATAAGATATGGGTTTGGGTAGCAATAAACCTGTTGAACCCTACCGCTGGTTTTGCTTGTGCCGGTTCCAAATCCGGCTATCCCGAGTTCATATCGTGTACGTTTGCTTTTTATCTTATATGTGTTTATCATGTGTTTTTCCCTGGCAGATTGTGGCATGTTATTGTAATTTTCAGACATTGTAGATGTTTGCTGTTTTCCCCTTTTTTCATTTCTTAGAATTTTTAGCGAGATGTTTAGACTTTTTTTATATCATTATCGTTATTAAACCCTTCGCAATCAAACGAGTAGCGCGAGCATGAAAATGGATATTTATTACCTTTATATAAAGACTGACACCTCTTCACATCAAAAAAAGGTTCTGTTATTGCGTATCTAATGTAGTCTTATTTGTATTCAAAGTAGGACAAGGAACCAGACTATACCTAAAGTAGTTTTTTTTTGTATTCAAAGTCGGACAAGGAACCAGACTATATTTAATGTAGTCTTATTTGTATTCAAAGTAGGACAAGGAATCAGACTATTTCAAATGTAGTCATACTTGTATTCAAAGTAGGACAAGGAACCAGACTATATCTAATGTACTCTTATTTGTATTCAAAGTAGGATAAGGAACCAGACTATATCTAATGTAATCTTATTTGTACTCAAAATAGGACAAGGAACCAGACTATATCTAATGTAGTCTTATTTGTATTCAAAGTAGGACAAGGAACCAGACTGTATCTAATGTAGTCTTATTTGTATTCAAAGTAGGACAATGAACTAGACTATATCTTAAGTAGTCTTATTTGTATTCAAAGTAGGACAAGGAACCAGACTATATCTAATGTAGTCTTATTTGTATTCAAAGTAGGACAAGGAACCAGACTATTTCAAATGTAGTCATATTTGTATTCAAAGTAGGACAAGGAACCAGACTATATCAAATGTAGTCTTATTTGTATTCAAAGTGTGACAAGGAACCAGACAATATCTAATGTAGTGTTATTTGTTTTCAAAGTAGGATAAGGAACCAGACTATATCTAATGTAATCTTATTTGTACTCAGGGTAGGACAAGGAACCAGACTATATCTAATGTAGTCTTCTTTGTATTCATAGTAAGACAAGGAACCAGACTGTATCTAATATAGTCTTATTTGTATTCAAAGTAGGACAAGGAACCAGACTATATCTAATGTAGTGTTATTTGTATTCAAAGTAGGACAAGGAACCAGACTATATCTAATGCAGTCTTATTTCTATTCAAAGTATGACGAGGAACCAGACTATATCTTATGATGTGTTAATTGTATTCAAAGTAGGATAAGGAACCAGACTATATCTAATGTAATCTTATTTGTACTCAAAGTAGGACAAGGAACCAGACTATATCTAATGTAGTCTTATTTGTATTCAAAGTAGGACAAGAAACCAGACTGTATCTTATGTAGTCTTATTTGTATTCAAAGTAGGACAAGGAACCATACTATATCTAATGTAGTGTTATTTGTATTCGAAGTAGGACAAGGAACCAGACTATATCTAATGTAGTTTTATTTGTATTCAAAGTAACCAGACCGTATCTAATGTAGTCTTATTTGTATTTAAAGTAGGACAAGGAACAAGACTATATCTAATGTAGTGTTATTTGTATTCCAAGTAGGACAAAGGACAAGACTATATCTAATGTAGTCTTATTTGTATTCAAAGTAGGACAAGGAACCAGACTATATCTAATGTAGTGTTATTTGTATTCAAAGTAGGACAAGGAACCAGACTATATCTATATAGTGTTATTTGTATTCAAAGTAGGACAAGGAACCAGACTATATCTAATGTAGTCTTATTTGTATTCAAAGTAGGACAAGGAACCAGACTGTATCTAATGTAGTGTTATTTGTATTCAAAGTAGGACAAGGAACCAGACTATATCTAATGCAGTCTTATTTGTATTCAAAGTAGGACAAGGAACCAGACTATATCTTATGTAGTGTTAATTGTATTCAAAGTAGGATAAGGAACCAGACTATATCTAATGTAATCTTATTTGTACTCAAAGTAGGACAAGGAACCAGACTATATCTAATGTAGTCTTATTTGTATTCAAAGTAGGACAAGGAACCAGACTGTATCTAATGTAGTCTTATTTGTATTCAAAGTAGGACAAGGAACCAGACTATATCTAATGTAGTCTAATTTGTATTCAAAGTATGACAAAGAACCGCACTATATCTAATGTAGTCTTAATTGTATTCAAAGTATGACAAGGAACTAGACTGTATCTATTGTAGTCTTATTTGTATTCAAAGTAGGACAAGGAAGCAGACTATATCTAATGTAGTCTTATTTGTATTCAAAGTAGGACAAGGAAGCAGACTATATCTAATGCAATCTTATTTGTATTCAAAGTAGGACAAGGAACCAGACTATATCTAGTGTAGTGTTATTTGTATTCAAAGTAGGACAAGAAACCAGACTATATCTAGTGTAGTGTTATTTGTATTCAAAGTAGGACAAGGAACCAGACTATATCTAATGTAGTGTTATTTGTATTCAAAGGAGGACAAGGAACCAGACTATATCTAGTGTAGTGTTCTCCCCCACTCCAGCCCCTCTTAGCAGAAAGTCTGGATCCGACACTGATTAGATTTGTGTTAAATGGTAAACCTCGATAAATTGACCTGGGGTAATTGTAGATAAAATGAAGCATTACTTATGCAGATTAAGTACCTAAACATGCTTAATGTAGAACATTAACATGGAGAACAACAATAAATGTTATACCATCGCTTGATTTAATCATATATTTGTAGAAACTTTGTCACATGTGCAGTACCTCCATATCCTTTCATTGTAAATTTGGTAGTCACAAATGTGTACAAAAGTTTCAACATTTCTGTAAGTATCGTTCGATTTTGAAACTTCCGGGCACATAAATTGTACCCGGAAGTTACATTTTTAACAAACTAACATGACGTTTCACACAAAAATTTGATCGTCATAATATTAAAACGTCATATTTTGGCGGGAAATGTTTTCAAATTTCAGTTTTATCGAAAATCACGGTGTCATATGACAAGACTTACATACCCTTTACCACAAATAAAACAAGCATTTCAGGAGAGCATTGTCCTAATATGATCACTTTAAATGCACATTTGAAAGTTCATATTAACTAATGCATGAATTCTGTATACGACATAAAAATGCTTAATTCTTACCGAGTGTGCTAGGTTCGTCTTCTGGCACTTGTATGGTTTCAATCTGTTCTGCTAATTTTACGTAAGGGTCATCTTTCTTTAAGGCCTCTATAAATAGATCAAAACCTTTTGCTGGTCCTGCCACTAAAATCTGAACAAACTCTGCATTTTTGTCTTTGTTTGTTGCCTTTGAATCTATACGCTGCTTGTTGTCTAGAGTAAGAACCCCTTTAGTTATCAAATGGTCCACAATCGGGTCCACAATAATTTCATTGACAATATCAACATAATTTGCTAATATTTTTCCTTGATTTAACTTACTTAAAGGCATGATCAACCTTTGTAATCATTTGTCTGAAACAAAATAAAAATTCATAATATGTCATAAAACATGTCACAAAATATACATTGTCGACGGTCATCTAGATATAGCTTTAACAGAAACATACAAAACATACGACTGTGACTTTGTTGGATTTCAATTGGTTAACATTAATTCTGGTACAAATTGTAGCATTATTTCGGTGAATCTTTAACATAGAATGTGCATGCCTGTCAACCTACTTTGAACCAAAAACGGTATGTTTTGAATATTTATATTCTGAGTGTTAAATGAGAGTATGAAAAAGAAAGGAAATGGGGTAAATGTCAAGAAGACAACATCCCATATCCAGGTTAAAACGACCCAAAACAAAGCATCTAGGGGTCACCGTACGGTATGTATTTTCAAATTATTAAAGCATTGATTCTCGTTTTTAACTTTAAAGTAAATGCTCCCGTTTTCTTATGTTTAAATACTTTCGTTTCTTTTTGTTTGTGCCTTCTGGACGAGTGTTTTTACATTTTATTTCAGCTTTAGTTATTTTTTTCATAATGCAACTTACGAAATGTATGTGAAGTAGATACATGCTCAATGATTAAGTATTTTCATGCTGCCGCATTAGTTACCTGAAGAAATTCACCAGAGTTTGTTAATCCAAAATCGTTCTGTCTTTTTTGAAATGGATAACTTCTCCTGATAAAGAGTCTAAATATCACATTCCTGTTGCCATGTGAACTATGTTCACTCGGAGTTAAATCTGCTGCAGTAAATTTCCCCTTAAAGTAAGCTAGAAGAGCCTCTTTATATTTACTAAGATGTTATCTAATTTTTGCGATATCTTTTAACTTCGAATTTCGTGGTTTTATATTTTTACAAAATCAGTAGACTATTATTTAAAATCGGTAGGAGGAAAACTCATCCAAAATTGTAGGTCTGATAGGAATGAACTTAATTTAATTTCATGTAGAACTGCAGTATTAGCAGACTTGTCTGCAGGACTTTTTTGAGTTGAACAAATGTGTTTTCTACTATTAGTCAAAGGGCAGTAACTCTGCTTTGTCTTATATTTGATCATCCCCTTCAAATAAGGTTGATCTCTTCGAAAGTTAAAAACTTGAAATTCAAAGGTTTCGTTGTCGATTCTGAAAAAAGCATTGTCAAAAGGGGCATTCAAGTGACACCATTTACTAGTTTACGTCTTTCGATGCACATGATGGAAATTTTAACAAGAATACCCAAGCGAAAAGGCAGATATTATGTAATGGTTGTCATATTGCTATGTGATATGAATTATCAGTTTCAAAGCAAAATAGTTGTCATCTTTACATGAAAAATAACAACAGATAAATAAATTTTTGTACTAATCAAGTAAAGTCTCTACAAATATACCGTAAAAACAAGCAATTGAACAACGGTTTTATTGTTGTTTTTTATTGTAGTTCTTCATTCACAAACTTCTAAAACTTATGGACTGAAGCACCCAACATCTCAAAACAATTTGTCGATGATCAGGATGTAGGAAGAATTCGTTTTCATTTAGTTGATATCTGCAAATATTGTCAAAACTTATCCACTTGATTGTGTGTATTGGTTTATTCCATGGAAGTAGCGGTGTAAGTACTCTTATATCTGAGCTCTTCATGTGTCAAATACATGTGTAATATTTGGTAAGATTTTAATACCAGAAATGGAAGTTGCCTGTGTTTTTTTTTTACTATTGATAACATTTTACTACCTATCATTTAACGTAAGGAGATCAATTAACAAAATATCGAAGTAACTCTGAATTTAGGTTCTGCATATGCACATTTCGACAACTTATATCTCATCAGTGCAGATTAAATCAAAATATTTGGAAATCCATAAAACGAAATATGTGTAAAATCTGACCGAGAACAAATTACTAATTGGATCTAAATAGAAAGCCAAAATTAGCTAAGGACAGAGCAAATGTAATGAGATCAAGGGATAAATGGATAAATGGTGGTTAAAGTTGCCAAGTTCTGCATGGATGCTTACTTACCACTAGAAATGCATTTACATGCAACGTAAGATGATCCTACTTTTTCAGTAAGTGATACGGATGTTAACTTAATTTTCTGTCGATCTAACCAGAAAGGTAGGTCCAAGTGAACAAGTCTTATTTGGCTGGCTGTTGGATTTACCATTGGAGATTTTTGCACGTTTTAGACTACCATGAATATTCCTTATATACGAACTTGAATGCAACTCGCACAACCAGAAAAAAAAAGGTTCGTGAAATTTGTTGTTAAATCAGAATACATTTGTAAACAAAATTTAAATATCCCAACTTGTATGTTTAGTAGGATTTCTAGCGAGCTAATCTAGTGATAACTGCAACTTAAAAAGAATATATTAAAAATTATTGCCTGTATCTTCATATCATATCAAAGTGCCAAATATTAGAATACTAACAATAGTTGAGTTAAAACGAAAATTTATTTAAAACCTATAGCTACTTTCATTCAAAATGGGTCATGGATTAGTATACTGCTGATATCAAAATAAGACGCCATATAAACCATTGTACATACAAGAAAATTAATTCAGTGTTTTGTATTGGTATTCATCGGTCAAAACATGAGAATATGCTTCTTTTCCGGAAAGAAGAGGAGTTGGGTATATTATAGCTTTGGTGTCTGAAACAGATTTCAATTATAAAAAAAAAGTTAAGCAAAAACAAAAAACATAACTTACCCGTGTTCATACTAATTAAACACATGAATGTGTGTACATGTGTGTACATGAAGGAAAAGGGAAGTAAAATAAAATTACTTCCTTACAACCTCTAAGCAATAATAATACATTATTTGAATGTCAAGGGGCGACAATCGTAGATTTGACTGTCAAAAATGCAGTTTACAGGCGACACATATCGGATATAGGACATTTTTTTTTTTTTTGTGTTTTTTTTTTTGTTTTATTTTGATACGGATTTTTTCACGGCAGGCATTATCAAGTGAGCCCGTTAGGGCGAGCTTGATGCGTTAGGCAGTGATAAAGTCCGTATAAAAAAACGTCTATATAACTTTTATCGGTAATTTATGAAATGATAATAAAACTCCATAATAAGATTAAAATGAGCTGAAACTTCCATTTTAGCACACTTAATCTATTGTTTATTTCAATAATTCATATGCATTCTTCACTCAACTATTCGACAAATAGTACAAAACATGATGTCAGCATAGCAACCGATGTTATTGCGGTTCTAATGTTATTAAACAATTTCTTGACTTATTTGTATTCAAAGTACATGTAGTTGCTTTCGAACTAGGAAGCAGGCTTGTCAGGGATCCTTTTTTGTGCGATTCATGTACATAGTGTAAATGCCATTTTTTACCAATAAGATTATCTGTTAGCTAAATGTGGCATTAGAATCAGTAATGGATATGGATATATTGTTAGACGAACCAATAACGGTGCAAATTTTATATTAACTATTGAGACAATCCCTCGACGTCGGATAAGACACTTCACGACAGATGACTAACGGGGTCTTTCATAGTGATTAATATTTATAAAGTAAAAAAAAAAGATTCTTTATAAGTGTTTGAAATCATGATAACACTTAAAATTTGGCTAAAACTTTTAGTTATTGAGGAGAAAGTGAAAAACTTACTGTCACGAGAAATCTAAAAACTAAATAGACCTGTCAAATCTACTTTTATAAAGATTTGCAGTATTTAAATTAGACAATTATATTTTGTTTTCAAAAACTGCATTGAGAGCTATATACATTTTTTATGCAAAGGGGTTGATAAGAAACAATCCTTAAAATGATGAGTAAAATGTTTTTGTAAAGGTAAATGCTCCAACAACAATAACTGGGTAAAAGATTATCAAATACAACTTAAGTAGAATGGCAACGCATGCCTTTTATTTTGAAAAGCTTACAGATCAAGATATTAAGCAAAAAAAAAATTGAAAACAATAAAGATAGTCCGTTGACTGGAAACACTTTCCGTGCATCCCCCCACACCCCACCCCCCNCACTATTGATCCAGACCGGGTTTTTTCAGTCCTTCTATGTCCCCTCTTCAAAATAAAACATGTTAACACGAACATAACCTGCACGCATAGACAGTATAGGGCCACTTTTATAGTACACCCGAAAAATTATTGTATTTTCGTTTTAACATAAGTTTCATCTTTTAAGCTCTATAACTTTTTACAGATAAGTAATATGTACTGAAATTTGGTATCCAATTAAAGCTAATTTAATATGCTTTACAATGAACACAAGTTTGGGTACTTTACGCCAATTTTATTATCTGGGGATACACAAAAAATACCCCTGCCCCTGCAAAAAATTGCGAAAATGTCGATTTTAGGCTGTCAATTCCTTTCAGATAAACAACCCCCGTCATTTGATCTAGTTTTAAAGCCTAACTTATCAGTTGTGATACAATGTTGGAAATAAAACCATTAGTCCATGGGCTGGAATAACCTCCGTGCACCACCCCCCACCCCCCCACTTCCCAACCCCACACATTTTTTTAAGTCCGCATACATCCCCTCTTCAAAGTAAAACATGTTAACACGAGCATAACCTGCACGCACTGGTGGAATAGGGCCAGTTTTTAGACCCACCTACCGAAATTTAGGAAAATTTCGTTTTTCGTTCAAGTTTTTTCTTTCAGTTGCTTCAAAATGTTGACGTAATGCTTCCTAGTTGTAAAAATGATGGATCAAATTATTGCTTATTGTATAAGCTTTACAAAGAACCCAAATGTTTACAAGTTCTATGCCAAATACGTTCCATAGTGCCATTAAACGCACCCCTATTCCTATGAAATATTGAGGAAAATTTTGATATTTTCATTGAAATTGCGTAAGTTTGATGGTCTAAAGAACCCGGAGTGCATCTCGATTCCCAATTCTGAAAATTGTTTTTAGTTTTTCAATCTATTTTCTTGAATATAAAACATGTTAACATAATATTAACATATTCTTAAAGACCAAAGTTTTATTTTCAAATATACCAAATAAATTGATTTTTGAATATTTCCGATTTTGACTAAGTTTTGTCATTCTTTAGTTAAATATTACTTTTTAGTAAACAAATATCATTTGAAGTAGGTATCAAATGAAAGCTTATTATATGTGCTTTACAACTATTACAATTAATGGCCATTCTTATGTAATATAAACATCATACATCAATAAAACTTACCCCTACCCCAACAAATTTACTGTAAACTTGTCAATGTTTTGTCTATGTAAGCATAAAATTAACCAGAACACGCAAAATGTGTGTTGTATATGACAATGTTTCATAAATTATACCATGATTTCGCATTTTAATAGCCATTTGATGACTTAAACTCAATATTTTGCCTTAAATTGATGAAAAATGGGAATTTTCAACATTTCAGATTTGCCTAAATTTCACTGTTAAATCGATATATATATCCCAAATCTGGAAGATATATCTGCCGATATGCAAATTAATTGTTCTAAGCGATACATTAGTTGTCCGAAAACATTATTAAGAAAAACAAGAAGTGTTTGATTTGACTCAAAATACCGAAAATCTTACCCCTACCCCAACAAATTTTCCTTAAAGTTGTCAATTTTCTGTCTTATGTTCGCAACAAATTAACTCAAACACGCAAAATGTGTATTGAATATGACAATTTTGCATGAATTACATCACGATTCGGTAATTTAACAGCCATTTGTTGACTTAAACTTAACATTGTGCCCGAAATTGACGAAATATGGGATTTTTCAACATTTCAGATTTGGCCAAAGTTCACTGTTAACCAGTTATATATGGCAAATCTGGATGATATATCTGCAACTATGCCAATTAATTGCTCTAAGCGATACATTAGTTGTCTGAAAACATTGTTAAGTAAAACAAGAAGTGTTTGATGTGACTCAAAATACCGAAAATCTTACCCCTACCCTAACAAATTTTCCTTAAAATTGTCAATTTTTTGTCTATTTTCGCAGCAAATTAACTCAAACACGCTAAATGTGTTGAATATGACAATGTTGCATGAATAACATCCTGATTTGGTAATTTAACAGCCATTTGTTGACTTAAACTTAACATTGTGCCCGAAAATGATGAAAAATGGGATTTTTCAATATTTTAGATTTGGCCAAAGTTCACTGTTAAGCCGTTATATATGGTAAATCTGGATGATATATCTGCAGATGTGCCAATTTATTGTTCTTAGCAATACATGAGTTGTCTCAAAACAGTGTTTAGAATATCAGGGGGTGTTTAATGTGACTCTGAATACAGAGAATCTTACCCTACCCCAACAAATTTTCAATAAAATTGTCAATTTTTTGTCTAAGTTCGCATAAAAATAACTAGAACACGCAAAATGTGTATTATATACATGTATGACAATGATGCATGAATTACATCATGATTGGGTATTTCAATAACTATTTGTTTTTTACTTAAACTCATATTTGGCCCAAACTGATGAAAAACGGAAATTTTCAACATTTCAGATTTCTCCGGAGTTCATTGTTAAATCGTAACATATGTCATATCTGGATATATAAGCTATTTCTAAACAATGTTAAGAAGAACAAGGAGTGTTCAATGTGACTCTTAATATCGAAAATTTTACCCCTACCCCGGGAAAATGATGCTTAAAAATCCCCAGAATATGTATGTCTATACATTTATATGAACAAAACATACTAACGTTTTACTTTCTGTAAAAAAAATCCATTATAAATATCGCAGTATGCAATTTTAACGCCAAAATATGGATAAAATTGTATATTTTGGGCGCTTTTCGTGAAAAATGGGATTTTTCAGCATTTCGGAATTCTACAAAATTCAAGGTTTAATTGTTGTATAACAGCCCATAAACCACACATATGATCTTATTTGTGATATATGGGAGTCTCTGTGTATTTCTGTATTTAAAATGACATGTTATTGGACCTTTATACAATGTTTAAGCTTTTTAAGCTGAATAAAATGAAATAAATTGTGTTGAATATTTGTGGTAAGGGGTTATATGTTTGTAATTTATGAGACTGTAGTTATTCTTAAAATGTTTAAAAACATTTCAAGTTATATATCAATTTCATGAAGTATTTGCATCTCAAAGTCAAAACAGCATTTAGATCCTGAATATTTCATATTTTCCCTTAATTTTTAGGTTGAGGGGTGCTAATTTTGACATTTCTAAACCTATAAGAGGTCTGAAACTAAAACGTTTGCACACGATTTGTTGCTAACTTATCATAAATCATTATTACATCGGCAATTATTAAATATATATTCAGATTTTTACGACCATAAAGTGAGAAAGTCGAAATTGTGAAAAAATCGAAAATTCCGAAAATTCCCATTTTTCAAAAATTTTATACCGATATCAAAATTTTGTGGATATTAATGGTTTTATTTTCCAACATTGTATCACAACAAATAAGTTAGGCATAAAAACTAGATCAAATGACGATGGTTGTTTATCTGAAAGGAAATGTCAGCCTAAAATTGTCATTTTCGCTATTTTTTTTGCAGGGGAGGGGTACATTTTTTGTATCCCCAGATCATAGAAATGGCGTAAAGTGCCCAAACTTGAGTTCATTCTAAAGAATATTAAATTAGCTTTAATTTGGTACCAAATTTCACTACATATTACATATCATGAAATAATTATGGAGCTTAAAAGATGAAACTTAGATTAAAACGAAAATACAAGAATTTTTCGCGGTGTACTATAAAAGTGGCCCTATAGTGTCTATGCGTGCATGTTATGTTCCTGTTAACATGCTTTATTTTGAAGAGGGGATAAAGGAGGTCGACTGAAAAAAATCGGCCTAGATGGGAAGTGGGGGAGGGGGTGCAAGGAAAGTGATTTCAGCCCATGGCGTACTTTAAAGTCCATTAAATTTTGATTTTCGGTATAAAATTTTTGAAAAAGGGAATTTTTCGGAATTTTAGATTTTTGACAATTTCGACTTTATGACTTATGGGTCGTAAAAATCTGAATATATATTTAATAATTGCCGATGTAATAATAATTCATGATATATAATCAACAAATTATAATCAAAAATTTTAGTTTCAGATATATTACAGGTTCATAAATGTCAAAATTAGCACCCCTCCCCCTAAAAATTAAGAAAAAATTGAAATATTCAGGCTCTAAATGATAAAAAGATAATGATAAGAGAATTGTTCCACCGTTAGGGGATTTCTGTATTGCCTTACAATACGATCTACACGTGTTTAATATTAATTTTGTTTTAGTTAAGTGATATGTAAAGCCTAAATTTATATTGAATTCAAGAAATGCGATTTAGATTCGTTTTTGAAAGCTCGAATATGTAGTATCCTGTTTGTTTACACACCCTAACTCTATGCAAATCAAGGATTATGGTTCGACTATTACTCGATTTTTTTTATCTGTAAACTGTTTTTCTAATACATTGTTTTCAAATTGCTTTTTACTATACATAACAAACACTCATAACAATACTGGATATTTGTTTGAGATATGTAAAGCCCAAACACAATAAGGGGGCTAAGAGGGTGTATTGGGTATATTGATACTACAACATTTTTTTTTTATTTTAGGAATAAAAGTAATTTTCGAGACTCACTCACAAACTAAAACTAGAGGCTCACATGAGCCTGTATCGCTCACCTGGCGGCTGGTTTTATTCATTGTCACCAATAGACCACCCATTCATACTATTAATCAGTTCACCAGATGTTACATTTTCTTGGATGAGGTACAAACTAAAAATCACAAACTTTGGAAGGGATCCCCCAAAAACAATTGTAACCAAGTTTGGTTCCAATTGGCTCAGTGGGTTCAGAGGAGAAGACATTTAAATGCATTTCCCATAGGGTACCTATGTTAAACTGTGCTCCACGCTTGCAGCCATCTTGGATGAGGTACGAACGTAAAAATCACAAACTTTAAAGGAGACTACCCATGGACTATTGTGACCAAGTTTGGTTCAGTTTGACTTGGTAGTTTCAGAGAAGAAGATCTTTGAATACATTTCCAATAGGGTCCTATGTTAAACTATGTCCCGTGCTGGCGACCATCTTGGATGAAGTACGAACATAAAAATCACAAACTTTAAAGGGGACCATCCAAAGACTACTGTGACAAATTTGGTCCCCATAAGCTCAGTGGTTTCAGAAGAGAAGATCTTTGAATGCATTTCCCATAGGGTCCTATGTTAAACTATCTTCCCCGCTGGCGGCCATCTTGGATGAGGTGCGAACCTGCTGGACATATGTAGAAATTGTAGTTCTGGAAAACCTCTACACTTTAGCAATTCACATTTAACCTTTATCTCAAACAGTTTTTGAAATGAAAGTAAAAACGTTAAAAAATTGTGAAAATTCAAAGAAAAAGCGGCAATAACTCCTATGTGGGTTGTCAGATTTTCCTCAAAATTGCAGGACATGTAGATCTTACTATGCTGACCATTTTTGTTATATAAACTTCACTTCTTTCTTCTACCATTTTCAATATATAAGACTAAAAGTAACGAAAAACTGAAATTTTTACGGAAAAGGGACAATAACTCCAAGACAGGTACACGGATATTCTTCAAAATTGCAGGGCAGGTAGATCTCATCATGCTGATCATTTTTACCCTATGTCAGAATATCTGTAATGGTTTTTGAGTAATTTGCAAAAAACGGCAATTTACCCCTATGTTCTGTTTTTAGTAACAGCAGCCATGTTGTTTGATCTACGGTCATAAAAATCACAATCTCGAAAGAACATACCCTGATGATGATTCAGGTCAAGTTTGGTTAGTATTGGCCAAGTAGTTTCAGAGGAGATCTTTGAATTAAAGTTAACGGACGGACGGACGGACGACGGACGCCGAGTGATGGTAAAAGATCACATGGCCTTTGGCCAGGTGAGCTAAAAAGTCCCTAACTCACAAACTAAATAAAGTCCGAACTTTATGTCACGGTTGTGAGTAAAAGGCAGCGTTTACAAATCCATAAACTCCTCCAAATTACTTTTTATTTCTTATAATTCAAATTCTTTGCACTTCAAACAATTTTGTCACTGAAATTTACGTCTTCGTATACTGCACTATTTTACCTCGTAGTGTATTCATGGGCAAGAAGCGTTTATCGAAAAAATAACTTTTGCTTTTCATGACGTTAACCAATGAAATGGGGCATTGCATTTACAATAAGAATAATATTAATACGAAATTATTAGAGAAAATATAAAAAGAAACAAATAACACAAAGCTTAAAGTTGCTGACTCATCATATTTTTTTTTATTTTTGTGAGATTCTGGAACACCTCTGGTTTTCTCAAGTGCATTGGTTTAAAGGATTTTGCACACCTACCCCCTTTTTTCATTTGATGAATGTCTTCTATAGGTCAATTAAGATACCTGACATTTTTGCTATGGAAATTCTTATTAGAGGTAACCGGATAACTGACGAACTGTACGAACGAACCAAATGTACATTACGGGAGCAGTTCATAACCCAATGTATAAAATATGAAATAAACAGTCAAAACTAGATAAATATCGTGGAAATAGACACTATAAAGGTAAACAGATATACTAAAATAAAATTTGAACTTATAATCATGCAAGTTAGTGTAAAACTGAAATACCGGATGTTGATATACGAAAGAGACGTATCTACTTTACGTATGTACATGTATAAATGAAACTGGTCATTCGTGCAGGGTTTTATTACTCTTCATGCAAAATAATCAATAGGTGAAGTCTATATATAGAGGGACTAGAAGGGGTCTTGGCGTGATCTGTGTAAATTTAGACATGTGCTTTCTGAGAACGGTCGATTTTTTAAAAGCGCGATACCTTAAATTGCCCGTGGCAAAAAGCAATTTTGAAATTTCAGAATTCCCATACGCATCTGCGCGTAGTACTTATAAGCGTTTATACATTACATTGTAAATGGAGCTCAAGGTTGCTACTTTGTATCAGATTATTTGAATATTGGAAGGGGCACTCGGGACAAAAAAAAAAGAATTATTTCAATTCGAAAGGGTTTTGTCTGTGGTTATCCATATCTAATAAATTGTTTTAAATATTTCATTCACTGCCAAATCGTACTGTGTCAAACGTTACAGGTTTCAACAGACATAAAAATAATTTACAAGAAATTTTCCTTTCATTTCTGAAAATATAGGTATGTCGAAAAAAATACTCGTGTGATCCTACCATTTGCGTATGATCCGAATGCGCAAAGGGTCTGCATGGAACATATCATGCCGAATTTGCACTAAAAGTAGCTATAAGAGGGTATTGATTGAGCTAAAGCTGACAGTGACCACCTGCTCTCTGTCATCGGAGGAATTTTAAGAATAAAAATTGCTTATGACATAGGCTAAAACTCCTATGCGAAGATTTCGGGAGATGACCAATTGCTTGGGCGATTTCGTAAATGAATAATTTAATCATGTTGCAAGTCCAAATAAATATTCTTATCCTACTTATCATGAAAAAAAAATCTAATTTTGATTTGTTCTCTATCAGTTTTTAAACATCTTTGAGTTTATGGTCTTCCAAACGTTTAGATTTTATCTGCACTGATGAGACATAAGTTGTCGAAATGCGCATATGCAGAAAGTAAAATCACCGTGACTTCGGTATTTAGTTATTTGATTTGAGGAATATTTTTTTTTTTTTTTTTGACATGAAAATAAATAATCTGAGGTGACATTGGTGGAAATAAATCATTTGTTCGAGATTTTCATGAAGATAAATAAATTTTCCGGGCAAAATCGCCCAAGCCCTCCCCTGAAAATTCAAATGGTCAAATTGTCGTCCCCTTAGAACTGTATATATACGAGAGAAAAGTATTCGGGAGGGGCAGAGAAACATGTAAAATTTTCACGTCTTTTGAAATAATAACACCTGCAATATCAATATAATTAGATATTATCTTTCAGTAGTCTTAAATTCAATATTTGATATCATCTTTAGCATGCAAGTCGGGTGAATAATTCCAACTTATAGAATAAAAAAAGATAACAGAAAACACCTACAATGGCCGAAAAACATAGCCCCATGCCACAAAGTAAATAGAAACTGCACAAGAAAAAACCCACAACAAAAATACAAATTAAGACAAACGTAAACAACGATAGGAACTCGGGACAGCCGACCTTGGTACCGGCACTAGCAAAAGCCAGCGGTAGGCTGAAACCGGTTTATGGGTACCCAAACCTCTCCTTTCTTCAAGCAGAATTATATCGAACATATGGCATACACAGATCACATTGGTCAAACAAAGAGTAGGTCTTCGTCATTCATTTCCCTCAATGTTAGGAAGGAAAACTTGATCCTGGAATTTTTTTTCACGCAATTTTTGAGCCTGACAATTTTTTTCTCACTCGAAGTAATTCTGTCATTTTTTTTTCGGTCCAAGCCAGAAATTTTGCTTCATATTCGTCATCCTGGTTGTTTTTTTTTCAGCTTCCTCCTGTCCTGATATTTTTTTCGCCAAATTTCTGATTTTGGATTTTTTTTTCAAATTCCTTCCCTGCCCCACCCCCCCCCCTAAAAATAAAATGGTTGCTCCCTAACAGAATACGTGATTGTTACCAAGGAAATAATCATTTCCTGTGAAAACTATGAAAGCTGCCATGAACTTCAATTGCTATCAATTGCAAACTTCTCCACCGACATTTTCTTTATGTAAACTGATAAATGACGTTCTCAGAAAGGAAATATTGTCAAATTTTAAAATGAACTGCCGAATCATGCTAAGTTAAAGTAGACACTCTCTTAAAATTTTTATGTAATACCCTTTTGTAACCTCTGAGAAATATTCAACACCTTTGAAAATAACAGGCGAATCGAGTGCACCTTATAATACTCGATTGTTCTGTTCATGTAAGTGTGAAAAAATTCATGGAGAAATACATCTAGATAATAAGAAAAAAAAATTTCAAGCTGTTCATTATCAAGCACATACAAATAAAACAGGATGATGTGATTGACTGAGTAAGCCCAAGATACAAATTATTCATTCTAACAAAATATCTGAATTGATAGATGCCTCATCGTATAATATGTGTGTTTCCCATGATAAGTTGCTACTTTCGTATGATTCGTCAGCTATCCAGTTACCTCTAATAAAACTTATTGACCTTTAGACAAAAAAAATCCGGATGTCACATAAAGGAAAAAATACAGAGAAATCAATTTCCCGCCATTTTTTTTCAAGTTTTGAATCTCCATAAATCGCATTCTGCAGACCTATTTATTTTTATACATTTTATTTAGTTTACAATGCTCCATCAATTAAAATAGTAAGGTTTCAAGAAATACTTCAGTTGATGTAAACAACATTAGGAGTGTACCTACATACATGTACGTGTGTACATGTACAAGTTGTTGAATTGTGTGTATAATAAACGTTGCATGTGATGTCTGTTTATTGTGAAATGCAATACTCTGAAATTGTGAAAAGCAATGCACTGAAACTTAAGTGCACTACTGAAATCGTAGTTAAAAATATAATTTGCCGGAAATAATAAAAAATATCAAATAATTTGATCGTACACAAAAAGACATAATAAACACATGCCTATCTGAACATAAGTGCTAAGTAAAAAAGCAAACATTCTGACTCAAATTCGACATGCCTAAATTTTGTCTTAGATAAATTTGACTAGTCCGTACAGGGAGTCAGATAACTTTGAGGAGAACTGAAAAAATACAAGAATACATTTTGCTCATGGTATCCACATTTCATGAATGAATGTAATGTCGAAATATTCATCGGGGCTCAGGTGTGAATCTGGAAACATCGTCGCGCTTGAACCGATACATTGTCTAAGCAAAATCTTAACATTTTGTCTTCCTAAGATTTTTTCTGGATTTCTTCAACATAAACAGACTCTACGTTGAAACTTTCTGCTCAGAAGTTAGGTCTTCTCTAATCCAGCTCTCTGTGCACAAAAAGATACATAATACTTTTTGGAATTTTGGAAACTTTGTCTTTATGATGTGTTTGTTAGATGAGAATTTCTTATATGAATGCACTATTAAAATTTAATGTTTTTGTTTTCTAAAATTTATTTTTTATCTGACTCTCTTCGTGTATAATGTCCTCATCTCCATTCTTTATCAAAAGTTCTCTTAAAATCAACCGAGAAATGACCCGTTGTCGTTTTTATATTTTACTGTATATTGTCTCGTTGTCGGGAAAAGGATGATAGTGCTTTTAGGAGTTCATTTGCCAATATCCTATGTTTGTTTACGATCCCGTGTTTATGGCCAAAATAGACGTAACTGTGGCATTGTTCGGCATAACACTGAATTCTTATGAAGTCGGTGCTTTGGGCCGTCTTGATCTTGATATGAGGTATGAATGTTGGCTAGTTGTTGACGGCTTCATAGTGACTTCATAATTAAAAAAAAAACAAAAGATTCGTTGCATTTGCTTAACCTTCTCATGTATTTGTAGGGGTTATCCCATGTACATCCCTATCATATCCTTATATTTGTTAAAAAGATAAAATAATGAAGAAACGTAAACAGACTTTTCTTGCCCAAATATCAAATTCTTGTCAAGTAGAATGCTTTTACAATATTAACAATAGACTATGCTGCTGTTGACACTTTTAAAGCATTAACAGTGAGGCACTTTAATAAAACCTTAACATACATGTAGTGGAGCGCGTTCTTAAATCTTAACGGTTTAGAGCTAAATAATTCCAAATGTAATTGTAACGTTCATTTTCATTGGTCAACGTCATGAATAGCAAACGGAAATATTTTTCGATATTTCCGTTTGCCCATTAATCTGCTCCGCAAAAATATAGTGCAGCAAATAAAGACGTCATTAACATGGATAACGCAGTTTTTGATATACAAAACTGGAATTATAAGGATTAAACACTAATTTTTAGGAAATTATGTATGTATAAACTCCGGCAGCTCACTCACAAACTTTACATAAAGTCCTTCGGACTTTATTCAGTTTGTGAGTGAGCTGCCGGAGTTTATACATAGATAATTTCCTAAAAATGAGTGTTTAATCCTATAATAAAACTAAAAATAAGATATGGGTTTGGGTAGCCATAAACCGGTTTATCCCTACCGCTTGTTTTCTTGTGCCGGTTCCAATTCCGGTTATATGTGTTTTCATCTGTTTTTCCCTGGCAGATTGTGGCAGGTTATTGTAATTTTCAGACATTGTAGATGTTTGCTGTTATCCCCTTGAATTTTAAGCGAGATGTTTTAATTTTTTTTATATATTTTCGTTAAATGTATATTAAACCCTTCGAAATCAAACGAGTAGCGCAAGCATGAAAATGGATATTTATTACCTTTATATAAAATTTAAAGCATTTTGACATCCAAATAATGTTCTGCTATTGCGTATCGTATCTAATGTAGTCGTATTTGTTTTCAAAGTAGGACAAGGAACCAGACTATACGGGGAAAATTTTTTGTTCAATAGGAAAAATGAAAGGATATGGAGTGAATGTACATGTGCATGTACATAGTGTAATTGACAGTTATTTGATCACGTCGATGGACATTTTAGCGAAATGGGTGGACATTTTAGCGACAAAAATGTATACATTTTAGCGACAAAAATGTGTACATTTTAGCGAAACTCTTAAAGGACATTTTAGCGAAATGGGAAAAAATAGATTGACATTCTAGCGACAGATACATTTGTATATTGTTAATGCCTTCTCCGTTCTCTCTGCTTGGGAGGATGGAAGACAGATTTTGACCCGGATTATTTTTAATATGTTCATTTAAAATGATGACTGAAAAATGAATCATTGGTTCAACAGATTAATCAAATAAAAAAAAAATAAAATAAAGTATCAGCACAACAAATGTTAGACAGCAATGCGTTATAACTTGGTGTTCGTCTGGACCTTAGGAACAAGAGCTCTAAAAATGTTCCCTCGCGCTTTCTTCATTAGGGTGCTTTTGAAACAAGGTCGTTGTGAATTCCATTTTGCTCAGTTCAAAGAAACACACTTTAATCGTCTATAAGACTTTCCAGCCTCAGTATGAAACATTTATTTTTAAATATAAAATTCACAGTTTTCATATAATTTCTACATGTGTATAAGATCACAAATCTATTACATTCAATTATAGATTCGCTAAATTCTCCAACAATATTTTACAGGTAACTGAATCTTAATTCGCTCAAATGTACACATTTTTTCGCTTAAATGTCAATCACGATCAAATTCAATTTCGCTAAAATGTTCTTCGCCCATTTGACCAATCAAATGATCTATTACATAAATGTTGCATTAGCAGTGGGGGATCCGGGCAGGAGTGCCCCTCCTCTTATGTTGGAAAATAATTGAAATTTCTAGGGTTTTCCCCAAAATTGGGTTCCAGACCCCCTTATTGAAAAATTATGGGTCGCCCTCCCCCACTCCAGCCCCCATTAGCAGAAAGTCTGAATCCGACACTGATTAGATTTGTGTTTAATGGTTAACCTCGATAAATTGCCTTGGGGTAAATTAAAGATAAAATGAAGCATTACTTATGCACATTAAGTACCCAAAACATGCTTAATGTAAAACATTAACATGGAGAACAACAATAAATGTTATAACATTGCTTAATTTAATCATAAATTTGTAGAGACTTGTCACATGTGCTGTACCTCTATATCCTTTCATTGTAAATTAAGAAGTCACAAATATGTACAAATGTTTCAACATTTCTGTAAGTATCGTTTGATTTTGAAACTTCCGGGCACATAAATTGTACCCGGAAGTTACATTTTTAACAAACTAACATGACGTTTCACACAAAAATTTGAACGTCATAATATTAAAACGTCATATTTTGGCGGGAAATGTTTTGAAATTTCAGTTTTATCGAAAATCACGGTGTCAAAACACAAGACTTACATAGTCTATACCACAAATAAAACAAGCATTTCAGGAGATATGATCACTTTAAATGCACATTTGAAAATTCATATTAACTTATGCATGAATTCTGTATACGACATAAAAATGCTAAATTCTTACCGAGTGTGCTTGTTTCGTCTTCTGGCACTTGTGTTGTTTCAATCTGTTCTGCTAATTTTACGTAAGGGTCATCTTTCTTTAAGGCCTCTATAAATAGATCAAATCCTTATGCAGGTCCTGCCACTAAAATCTGAACAAACTCTGCATTTTTGTCTTTGTCTGTTGCCTTTGAATCTATACGCTGCTTGTTGTCTAGAGTAAGAACCCCTTTAGATATCAGTTGGTCCACAATCGGGTCCACAATAATTTCATTGACAATATCAACATAATTTGCTAATATTTTCCGTTGATTTAACTTACTTAAAGGCATGATCACCCTTTGTAATCATTCGTCTGAAACAAAAAATTATAAAAATGTATCATAATATACATTGTTGACGGTCATCTAGATATAGCGTTAACAGAAACATACAAAGTACCACTGTAACTATGTTTGATTTCCATTGGTTATTGTCAATTCTGGTAAAAGTTATTTAGGTGAATTTTTAACACATAATGTTCATGCCTGCCAACCTACTTTGAACCAAATGCAGTATGATTTGCAGATTACTACATGTACTATTCAGAGTTGTACAGTGAGAGTATACATTTTAAAGTGATTTCAGCATCGTTTTTCGTTTTTAACATCAAAGTTAATACTTTCGTTACCTTATGTTTAAATACTTTCGTTTCTTTGTGTTTGTACTTTTTGAACGAGTTTGTTGTTTTTTTTCATTTTATTTCAGATTAAGTCATTTCTTTTCCATAATGCAACCTACTAAATGTAAATAAAGTGAATACATTCTCAGTGATAAAGTATTTTTCATGCTGCCGCGTAAGTGACTTGAAGAAATTCATCAGAGTTGGTTAATCGAAAACGTTCTGTCTTATTACCTAGAGGCTCTCAAGAGCCTGTATAGCTCACCTGATCCATGGCTTACATAAACTGCAGCCCAAAATATCTCAAAGTTAAAGTGTCTCATTTTCTAGAAGTTACAAAGGAGGAGATCTTTCAACGTGTTTTCCCCTTAGGGTCCAATGTTAAACTATGTTTCCCGCTGGCGGCCATTTTTGATGAGGTGCAGACTTGTCAGACATATTTTTGTCAGACATAACAAGACCACTATTTTTGTCAGACATAACAAGACCACTAAAGGCCTATCGTGACCAAGTTTGATTCAAACTGACCAAGTAGTTTCAAAGAAGAAGATCTTTGAATGTGTTTTCCCCATAAGGTCCAATGTTAAACTATTTCCCCCGCTTGCGTCCATCTTAGATGCGGACTTACCGACACATGCTTCAAAAGGGACCAACTATGGACAGTTGTCACCAAGTTTGTTTACAATTGCGCAAGAAGTTCAGTAGTTTCTATGGTAATTTAAAGCTCCACTGTCCATTACAACCCATATCAGACCACCATTCAAAACAAAATGGGGAGGGTTTCCCCTAATAATCCAGGTAATACATATTGCTGAAATCAAAACATTCCAAGTCTCTCTTTCAAAAACAAAATTCGACTGGGGTTCCCCTTATATTGAAGTTTATACATATTCTTATATTGTGAAGAAAAATATGTTGTAGATTACATTTTTTTCAGAGATTCAGTCATCTGTATTGGTTTCCATGGCAACTGAAAGCTCCACTATCCATTACAACCAACTTCAGACCACCATTCAAAAAAAAGATGCGCAGGGGTTCCCCTTATAATCCAAGTAATATGTATTGCTGAAATCAAAACATTCAAAGTCCCATTTTCAAAAAAAAAATTAATAAATAATTGCAGGGGTTGCCCTTCTAATCAAGTCTATACATATTTCTGGAATTGTGAAGAAAAATATGTAGCAGAATATATTTGTTCAAAGATTTAGTGTTCTGGTTCGGTTTTCATGGAAACTGAAAACTCCACCATCCATTACAACCCATTTTAGACCACCATTAAAAAAATTGGACATTGGTTCCCCTTATTATCTAGGCAATTCATATTGCTAAAAATTAATTAATCTTTGAGTTTCAGATAATTTACAAAGAAATCAGAATAAACAAATGTATCTTTTTTCATCTAAGGATTTTATTCGAATTGGACATTGCGGAAGACTTTTAGAAATATTGAATACTTCTTCAAATTAAATTAATTACCTCCCTTTTTAATTTTGCCTTTTCCTTATATCTTATTTTAAAGTTAATGACACCCCAAATATGTGTTGGTGTACTAAAAAAGAACTTTTAAATGAATTGTACATCTTCTAGTTATATAAAGAGTACTTTTGTATGAGCAGTGATTCTTTTTTAGCTATTTTTGTCATTAAATAATACCAAACGTATGGTTTTAGGCTTTATTTCTGATTAATTTTGTTTTATTTTTTTGCAGATTGTGACCTTGACTTTTGTCGCACAAACTCCAAAATCAAAAAGGTTCCTCCCTTAATCATAAGTCATGTCTTTATAAAGTTTCATTTACATATGACATGTGGTTCTCAAGATATCATGAGGAAACCGACAGTTGACGCCCAAACACCCGGATGCCAAGACACCATTAATACATTTTATAAGTTCCACTTTGTTGCAGCTCAGCTAAAAATGTAGTCCTTGACATTCTGAACATTTTTGCATTTAAATCCTAACCTCTTTTTCAAGTCGTTTCTTGAAATATAAGGCTAAATTTATAAAATTACGAAAATTTGACCAATAAAGGGCAATAACTCCTATATCTGTATTCAGATTTTCTTCAAAATTTTTAGGTGGGAAGATCTTGATATGCCGAACATTTTTGCAATTTAAAGTTGGCCTCTATCTGTTATAGTTTCTTTGATAAAAAATAAAAGATATCAAAATTTTGAAAAAAAAATCGGAAAAGGGGCAATAACTCCAAAACTGGTAATCAGATTTTCTTCAAAATCGCAAGGAAGATAGATCTTGTCATGCTGATTACTTATACTTCCATGTAAGATTTTTGGTATCTGTAACGGTTTTTGAGTTATTTGCCAAAAACAGCAATTTACCCTTATGTGCTATTTTCAGTAACGGCAGCTATGTTATTTGGTCCTCGGACTCATCGGACACAATTTTGAAACAGGATACGATTCAGGTCAAGTTTAGTTAGAATTGGATCAGCGGTTTCAGACGAGAAGATTTTTCAAAAAGTTTACTACGGACGGACGGACAACGGACGCCAAGTGATGGCAATAGTGAGCTAAAAAGTGAGCTACATGTAAAAAGGCTAATTTCTACTGATACAGAGTTTAAATATTATATTCATGTTGTTATGTGCATTGTTATGTACTCTTAGAATTAAATCTGACGCATTACATGTCCCTATTTATTAAGCAGTTATCTAATTTTTGCGATAATTTTTTTTCAATTTGAATTTTTTAGTTTTAATTATTTACAAAATCGGTAGACCATTATTTAAAATCGGTATGAGGGAAAAACTCATCCAAAATCATAGGGTTCGTTGGCAGGAATGGATGTGTCTTTTTATACTTAATATTTTAGCAGAGTTTAGATAAATGTACATGTTGTATGTGTTTTCAACTTTTAGTCAAAGGGCAGTAACTCCGATTTGTTTTGTATTTGATATCTGCCTTCAAATGTGTTGATCTCTCCGCGGGTTTAAACTATAAAGTTTTGTTGTCGATTCTGAAAAAAAGAAAGAAAAAAAAAACATTAGCAGAAGTTGCATTGAAGTGACACCATTTCTTGGTTTATGTCTTTCGATACACGTGATGGAAAATTGAGGAAGAATATCTAAGCAAAAAGGCATATCTCATGTAATGGTTGTCATATTTCTATGTTTCAAAGGAAAATAGTTGTCATCGTCATGATCGGGACATGAATAAATAAGAATAGACAAATAAATGTCTTTATTAACTAATGACTTAAAATACAGTGTAATTTGTCCTTTTAATATAACCGGAAGTTCTTGGCACGTAGAATTTATACAGGGCAAATGCCCTGTATAGATATTTATTCGGGGCAGATGCCCTGTATAGTAATTAATGTCGGGGTAAATGCCCTGTATAAATAAATATTGGCCATATTGCTTTAGTTGCGCTCTGTTTTCTGTGTCGTTTTTACATTTTATCTTTTATTTTTATTTCTTTTTTTCTTTTGCATTATTGATTTTAATCCAGATGAATAAAAAAAAACACTGGACAACTAAGATTTCCATTGATTACGTTCCAAATAATAACACTTTGCTTTAAATTACTAAATATTACTTGTCGATTTCGATCTCCTATATTGGCCCACAGCTTCGCCTCGGACCAATACAGGTGACCTCAACCCAATACGACTGTACTTGGACATTATACAGGATTAATATGAAAATACCCATTTAATAACACTATATTATTAACTGATGACTTAAAATACAGTGTAAAATGCCCATTTAATATAAAAGGAAGTTCTTAGCAACTGTAATTAATACAGGGCAGATGCCCTGTATAAATCTATACAGGGCTGGCCCTGTATTAATTTATACAGGGCCGGCCCTGTATAAAAACATGATAAACATAGCGAGATTATTCATGAAAAAGTTAAACCTTTATTATTTTTAACGAAAAAGACCATTTGAACTGAAAGGACTATAACTATCTCATATTGTTGGAAAAGACTATAATTTACCAGGTGTTGTTCCTTGAAAGGAGATTTATATACTACAGATAACATTTTGAAATAGACTTTATTTTGGGAATTTTAGCAGACAACAAGTAAACAAAACAGTGGATGTGACTGTCAAAATGTCTGACCGTTTTGCTAAAAATGGAGAAGACATGCTTGAAGTTTTGACTCATGATATTATGAGGTATGGAACCTTGTCTGAACAAAGTGAACTACTGGCTCTAGCTTGAGCCTTAGCAGAAAATGTCCACACAGACAACACTGGATGCACTGTTAATGAATTAGAACTTCCAGTGGTTGGTCCAACAGATAGGGGTGCTGACATTCACACTGGAGAAAAGGAAAACGTTCCTCCCAATGATGACCGCTTTCAGACAGTAACACTAGAGGACACTGACATTTTCATTCAAAATGATAGAAATATTAACACCAACTACAAAACTAAGTCGGATCTAAAGATTTTCAGTGACTGGATTATCAGTACAAATGAGCTACGTGATATGACAGAGATTCCAGCAGTGGAACTAGACACTCTTTTGGCCAGATTTTAACTAGGTAAGAATACTGTACAACCTGCCAACCACACATGTAGCTCTGACACTTTTTAAAAAGGGGCTAATGTAAATATAAAATATAGTCCTGACATTTCATTTCGGATACAGACTTTATCACGGCAGGGGTTGCTTTAGAAATAATTGTCAACTTGCCCATAGGAAAAGTTACCAATAAATATATATATTACTTGCCCTTCCTAAAATCAACTTGCTCTTCCATATTCAGAATTGAAGAAATTTCAACTAAACAAGCGGATAAGTTGCCATCAAATTTAACTTGCCAAGCACAGAAATTATTTACTCGCCGTGGGCAAGCAACAGAGCCCTTAAGTCTATCCCTGCATTGCTCTTATCAAGTGAGCCCGTTAGGGCGAGCTTTATCCGTTATGCCAGGATAAAATCTGTATCAAAAATAAAATATCCTATATTTCTTTTATCTTTATCGGTAATTCACAAAATAATAATATATAGAACTCTATAATAAATATTGAAATAAGCGCTGATATTTCTTTGATCACATACTTGGTTAAAATCTGATAAAAATACATGTATAACCCCAAACCAAATTTGTCAAAGCGAGTTGATATGACATCCTTATTAACGGCTTCAGCTAATTATTATATGCCTTTCCCATCACTACTCAATCGCATCCATCGTCAGCCCTCGGTCATAAAATCGATCCCTCGAGCCTGACGGCACTCGGGCTGATGTAATATCTTGGGATGATAAAGGTTGTGATATGAAAAATGCCATGTAATAATTTATATAGCACAGTTAATCTCTTGTTTATAGGAATAATTTATAAATGCATTCTTCTTTCAATGTGTACATGTATGAACTCAACAAGTAGAACCAAAATATGATGTCAGCATAGCAACCTGCATGTGACGTCACGCCTTCACAGTGACCCTATAATTTCATTACAGTGTCTAGTTCGGTGATACTGCAACTATCGGTCACTGCAGATCAAAGGAAATTTATACAAATTACCGATAATGTATTTACACAATTTGGAAACCTGTAAAAAACCTTTTCCCCCTTGATGAATTTTTTTTTAATTTCGCCGTTGTGCAATCAGATTTTTGCATAAACGATTGTATGACGTGTGGAAAGCAACACTGAACGGTTACTTGTTTTCTCTGCTACTACTTCTGATGAATCATACATCTACTTTATAACATATTTTATTTTCAGGAGTGAGAAAGTGAGAAAGAAGGATGGGACTGAATATTAGCCTGACACAATATCAAGCATTAAAAACAGCATTGATAGATATATCAGAAACAATAAAGTCGACATTGATATAACGTTTGACAAGGCATTTTCCCACTCAAGAGCAGTCCTTGAATGCAAAAGAAAAAACATGAAATCGGAGGGAAAAGGAAGTAAGAAAAATAAAGCTGACCCCCTTGATGAAGCTGAGACAGTTGAACTGTATGAAAAACAGATACTTGGTGGGAGTAAGTTGGTTATAAGAATTTTTTTTTTAATTATGGTATTCATCCTGAGAAAAATGTTGCTAAATTTGCCAAGTCTGGTGGAGTCAGGGCTATATGACATATATAACTTAGAATAAATTTATAACATTTGCAGTAACTCTAAATATTTAAAACCACTGTCGCATCATGGCATTCATTCAAATTAGTTTACATATAATATGTTCAGTCCATTTTTATGTTATTGATATTGTTTGTTTTTCATCATGCCATAACCATTTACTGCAAATGTGTTTGTGCAATAAATATTGTATATTGTCTATATAGATTGAATTCAGAAAAAAATGTAGTTTTCAATAAAAAAACCCCACAATTTTGCATAAATTAACAGGACATTTAAAAAAAAATTAAATTTTAGAGTGTATATGTTGTTTCAAAATAATTCCACGAACAATGGAAATTCCGAAAAATAATGATTAAAAATAAGGGAAAAAATATTTTCCTTAAATATGATTGATGTAAACTTAATTATGTTTTTTATTCAATATATAAATGTCTTATCAATGTTGATTTTATTTGACTTATTTTTTTAATTATAGGTAACCCCCAGTCGTTGCTTAACACAGTATGGATTAATAACGGAATGTACTTCAACATTAGGGGACGCCAAGACCATGTACATTTGCTAAATGGTGACTTAGAGTCGAAGAAGGACCCAAGGGGAACTGAGTTTGTTGAATTCACAGGTGTGTGAACCGAATTTATCTTATGATTAGACAATATATGTGTAGTGTCTTCGAATATGAATTCCAATATTTATGAGGCTTAGAAACAGGAGCAATGGGAGCTTTGAACAGCAAGCATTGCTGCTTTTTTGTCAGGTGCCGAATACTAAGAAATCTCATATTTGAAGATACTACACCTATATTGTTTTTACACTCAAATCTTGAAATATGAGTAACCATGTACTTTGAATGGCTCAAAAAATATTTAAACATAAAATGTAACAACAATTCTTAAATCGAACCCCGATGTTTATGTCAGTGGAATCTTGATTACCTGTCAGCTGCTGCAAAGTGAAATTGACTTCAAACGAAATAGACCATAATTAAATGTTAATATCACCGAATGACATGATATCAACATCTTTAATTATATATGTAAATGATATGGAAATATATATGGAAATATATATGGAAATAATCTTTTTAAAGTGAGTGAAATAAAAATATGGAGTGAGTGCTGATGTCAAACAATCAAAATATAAATACACAGAAGGCTGTTATCTTGGCTTTAAGGCGTGGTTTAAATGGTTTATACTGCCAATAGACATATAAAATTCATATATATTATATAAACTGTTTCTTAAAATAGCACAATTAGAGTATAAATGACTTTACATTATCAGTTAAAAATATAAACAGAGGCCTCATAGTATCTGAAAATTTTGATATTCAATTTCGGGTCCAAAAACCGAAGGAAAAAATCTCCAAATTAAAGGAATTGTATATGCATGTAGATATCTATGATGTTTTCACGTTCAAATGACGTTGTGGACTGTTATCTGTATGTTACATTTAAAAATATATTGTTTATGTTGACAAACACATTTAATTTGCTTTTAAAAATAGTTTTTTAAAACAATTTTTCATATTACAGGTAGTTGATATTGGTTATTGATATACCGGTATATAGATATATAGTAGTATTTTTCACAAACTAGGTACACTGGTACAGATTCCAGTATATCTATACGTATCGTCTTCTGGCTTTTGGAGAAATTTCAAAATTGGTATTACCTAAATGCTGTGATTTTGGTTCTGCAAAGTCAGATGACAGACAAACAAATGTATTTTGATATATAAAAGGAATACTCTTGTCGCATTCTTATCATATCATATAAGATAATTAAAAGAAGAAGTTTTAATTCATAATCAGATGACGATACCTATAATGATATGATATGATATTTTAATGACGATATTCATCAATAGTTGTTTTAAAGTGACATTAAACATTTTGTTTTCAGAACGTAGTATTAAAACACGAAACGGTGCAAAAGAGGAGACTGCAGAAAGGTATCCCCTAAGATGTTTTCCCAACCTACCAATCCACATTGTTCTGTAAAAATGTATAAATCTTACTTGGAACACATGCCTGAAGATATTCGAAATGACAAAAATGGAAGATTTTATTTGCGACCTCTTCAAACCCCAAAACTAATATGTGGTACTCCCGTTTGCCTCTTGGAAAGAACACTAAAGGTAAAATGATGAAAACTATGGCTGAAGTAGGATAACTTAGTGGTAGAAAAACTAACCATTCAACACGTAAAACATTCGCTACAACATTATTAGATGCAGATCTCCCCAACACAGAGGTGGCCCAGTTAGGGGGGGGGGGGTGACGTCACAATAGACGTTGTCAACGTCGTTGTTAAGTAAACGAATCAGAGGATTAACATCGTAGTTCATGTAATGTATCTTAAAATAAACCACTAAATATTATGGAAGAAGATCTATATAATGAAAACAATAACTATTCCTAGATTCTGATTATCGAAAATATTCAACCCATGATCGAAAAACGCTGCAATTCACTCATGCGCTGCGCGCATTCGTGAATTACTGCCTTATTCGATCATTCGTTGAATATTTTGCGATAATCAGAATCTAGAAGTAGTTACAGTATAAGTATTAGAATTTATCCCTGTATGGTTATCTCCAATTAAGGAACCAATGATCCCTGATGTATTCATAAATATTAGAATACTAACAATATTTTGATTAGGACCAAAATTTAAATCAAACCTATAGCTACTTTCATTCAAAATAGATCATTGATTTGTGCTAAAACTCGTGAAAGAGATTGAATTTGCTGAAATCAAAATAAGACGCCATATAAATCATTGTACATACATGAAAATAAATTGATTTCATCAGTAAAAACATGAGAATATGTTTTTTTTCAGAAAGAAGAGGAGATGAGTACATTATAGCTTCAGTGTCTGGAACAGATTGCAATTTCCTTTCCAGAATGAAGAGAAGTTGGGAACGTTTAAGCTCTAGTCTCCGAAATATATCGCAATTATTTATAAAAATTTAAGCAATAAAAACATAACTTACCCGTGTTCATACTCGCTAAACACATGTTAAAGGAAGTAAAATAACATTACTTCCTTACGCAATAACAATATATTATTTGAATATCTAGTGGCGACAATCGTAGATTTGACGGCCAGGCACATATGGAGGGGTATTTCCGCCACCAGCGAAATTCTATGCTGTAAATTTTTTCTTCTCTTTTTATTGATCCATAGTTCTGCATTTTCTATATTCTATATTGTACATTCTATAATATCAATTCATCATATCTTATATTTTTTCTTTCAATGTTCCTATTTCATCAGTATTTCTGCAGTATTTATATTTTATATTATTGTTTCTAAAAACTCAATTTGTTATATTTTATGTTCTTTCTTTAAATGTTCCCATTTCCATGCTTTGTTCATTAAGTTCTAAAATCTTCTTTCGCGACATTATATCTACCGTATTAATTTCGAAAAATTTCATGTTTTATAATTTGAAAGAGAAGTGTTCAAAGTAAGTATTCATTGTGCAACATTCTCTCGTTTATATTTAACTTTTGTCTTTGTATTTTCATGCAATTTTTGGTTTTATGTGCTTAAAATAAACGTGGCGGGAAAAACGCGTATGATTGAATTATGACAACAGATGGCGCTAGTGTTTCTGTGACAGCTTTTCATCCACCAGCAGACTCGTCCACGAACGGGACTTTATAGGGACATCATATTTAATATGATGCAACAAAATGACACTTTAAGACGGTGAAATTAAAAAAGCCTTTCCATTTAAGTGAGAGTGAAGTGTTGAAGGGGATCGTCCATGATTGGAAGCGATAATAGACTTTACTAAATACTGCTTACGTGACGCGGGAAACACTGAAAAAAATCACCTTGAATCAGGAAACAGGGTTTTGAAGAGTC
>MJUU01062379.1:57327-82705 GCA_002080025.1 Modiolus philippinarum
AAACGTTAAAGTGGAGATTTTGGGATAGGACCCCCATTGTTATCTCCTATATACAGCACCAAAAGTATTATAAGCCAGATGGAAAAAAGCTCTCATTTTGTACAATGTTGAACGACATTTTCATGCTACCCAGTAATGTATTTTTAATAATAGAGGGGGAAGACGAGACCTACATGATATTCGGTACTTCCGAATTTCCTATTTTAAACTTCGGAAAATCGGATAACCCCAGCTCTCTGAGAGCCCAAAGCTGAAGTCCGGAGCCAAGTGAGTGGGACCCGGAGCTATAGTATTGGAGCCCAGAGCAATAGTTTGGAGCTCAGAGACATAGTGTTGGAGCCCGGTGATTTTGTTGGAGGCCGAAACCCTAGTGTTGGAGCCAAGATCCATAGTGTTGGAGCTCGGAGCCCTAGTGTACGAGCCCAGAGCCTTTGTGTGGGAGCCCGGAGCCAACAAAGAATGAAGTATCAATATCGAGAAGGACCAATTGAAAAAATATTTACCCAGAGATAAATAAATAAGTAAATGAAATCAGTACAAAAAAGGGGAAAAGGGAATAAGTAAGAAAGAGAAAATACACTATACAAAGGGAGAAGCTATTTTTGACTTTGAAAATTGCTGATATAACAACTATTAATATTCTTTTTGAGAAATTTAGTAGCCCTTAGAAGAACTTTTGTCTGCATATGTAAGAGATAAGCTCTTGACTTCACTTCTTCTTTGGTTGCTTGACTTTCATTTGTGCGGTAGTTTTTGTCTTTTGGGGAGAGTTAGCTTAGTTGTAGATTTCTTAGCTGCTGGCATGAAGGACGATTGCCACAAAAACGACATCTCGAAAGTTTATGACAAATGTATACCAGCTTGACCATGCAGTTTCAATTACCAGTTGAAATCGCTGATTATATAGTAAAGCGAACCTTTTGCTTGGGAAAGCTCGGCATGGCTGTATGAAGTTTCCCAGTGGTTGCATGTTAAATTGCACCGACTTAACATCTAAATAGAGTTCTTCTTGTGGTGTGAATAACATTTTATAGTACTGAACAAATCGGTGACACGACACGAACCCCCCCCCCCCCCCCCCCCCCGGGGCCAGGTATTTCTATTCCCAAATCGTGATCTGAAAATGGGAGTTATCTAATTTCCCCGAATTGGAAAATTGAAAATCCCGACGTCTCGAAAATAATGCTGGTCTCGCCAACCCCTCTTTTATAAGAAACCTATTACCATTTCGGTAGCCTGAAATTTTCGTTTAATAATGTCAATACACGGGAATTTTATTTTCACCAGGTGTATTAATGGGACTAGAAATATTTTACACTCTTTAAAAGCAACCTTTTCCCGGTTCACGACGTAAACTTTAAGCGGTTCCGACATTATTTCCCGTTTCCCCGTGCATTTTTTATTTTCGATGATCCCTTTCCTGCTCACTAAAAAAGCCGACCCGCTTTCCGTTTACTTCAAAGCCGACCCCGCATCCAGCTTTAACCGTATCGAGACACACTTATAATTCTCCTGTGTGAATATGGCGAGTTTTGAGAGTAATTAGCTCTTGACATAAAAGAAATAGTTTTTAAGCCATTTACAGAAGAGATTTCAGTGCAAAAGGCAATTCCCTTCAAGAAAATAATTTTAAGTCTTAATAGGCACATATTCTGTTAATTTTTTTTTTATAAAAATCAGAAAGTTCTTATAACTAATTGCATTGATGGCATGGGGAATAACGCGGGTTCTGGGTCCCGGATTTGCATTTTTTAAAATTTTCGACCTTCTTTGAAACACAAGGGCTCCGGGTCCCAGCACCTAGGGCTCTGGACTTTACTTGCTGGGCTCCGGGCTTCAGATCCGGGCTTTTGTCTTGGAGAACTGTTCATGCCAATAAATTGGTGGTATTTTGTGATCAAAGACACGAATTATGGAACATTTTCCATCTCATTATATTACAAATAAATTAACAGGACAACAAAAATAAAAAAAAGTTTGATAAATTTTTCCAAGATCTACTAATTGACCACTGAAGGCTGTAATATGACCCTTACCATTGTAAACTTCTAACTAGCGTGACGCTATGCGTGAAATCATAGAATGCCCATTTTCCCTAGAGGTTTATTGGCATGAATGTGTTCGAAAATTTAATGCATGTATACTGAACTTTCAAAATGTAAAATTCAAAAGAATACGATGTGTAAATGAACTGCCCATATTGCTTGCTCATTTCTGATTCACGTACATATGATCAAGTATGATAAACTTTGTGTTTTTTTATATCTATCCAAGAAACCAATTTTTTCCAATCCCGTTTTATTTTGGACTCAAAATTATGATTTTCCGTGGTTAAAAACATGCTTGTATTCAGGTTTCCAAATGGGTATTTTCATTCCGAATGTGTGGCCTTAAAATAGGGGTTATCCGATTTTCCGAAGTTACAATTGAGAAATCCAGAGGTCCCGAATATCATGGGGATCTTGCCTTTCCCATATATTACTAATTGGGATTTTTTTCCATCAGGCTTAAAACTTTTGAAGCTGTATAAAGAAGGTCACAACTAGGACTATGGGGGCCCTTTCCCGAAATTCCACAATTTTTTCTCAACTTTCCCGTTTCACGAGGGGGGATTTAACAAAGACTCTTAAAAACTCTGTTTCCCTATCCAAGATGTTTTTTTTTGCAATGTTTCCCACGTCACTCCCGTATTTGGGGCTAAGCAGTGTTTTCAGTAAAGTCTATAATTCCTTCAAATTATGAACGATCCCCTATAAGTTTCCCCCGCTTCACTCTCAATTAAATGGAAAGGCTTTTTTTTATTTCACCGTCTTAAAAATGTCATTTTGTTGCATCATATTAAAAATTGCTTTTGAATACATAATAATATATATGATGTCCCTATAAAGTCCCGTTCGTGGACGAATCTGCTGGTGGATGAAAAGCTGTCACAGAAACACTCGCGCCATCTGTTGTCATAATTGAATTTTACGCGTTTTTTTCCGCCACGTTTATTTTAAGCAAATTGCATGAAAAAAGCAAAGACAAAAGTTAAATATAAACGAAATAATGTTGCACAATGACTATTTACTTTGAACACTTCTCTTTCAAATTATAAAACATGAATTTTTCAAAATTAACACTAGATATAATGTCGTGAAAGAAGAATTTAGAACTTAATGAACAAAGCATAGAAATGGGAACATTTAAAGAAAGAACATAAAATATAACAAATTGAGTTTTTAGAAACAATAATATAAAATATAAAAACTGCAGAATTACTGATGAAATAGGAACATTGAAAAAAAGAATATAAAATATGATCAAATGATATTATAGAATCTACAATATAGAATATAGAAAATGCAGAACTATGGATAAGGAAAGTGAAAACAATAAGAAGAGAAGATAAAATTTACAGCATAGAATTTCTCTGGTGGCGGAAATACACCTCCATAGACACATAGCGGAGCGTGTAAACGGATATTTTTTCTTGTCAACTCAAGACTAACCCCCGGACTTTTAAATAATGACTGAATGACTGTTTTTGCGATTCTAATGTAATTAAGCAATTTCGTTTCTTATTTGTATTCAAAGTACATGCATGTAGTTGCTTTCGGAAGCAGGCTTGTCAGGGATCCTATTTTGTCCGAGGCAAGTACATAGTGTAAATGCCGATCATTTTTTACCAATAATGGTTTTTGAGGAAAATCGGAAAGTGATTTTTGGGAACAATCTTCGTTTTTATATGAAAAAGTGCATAAATCATGATATCACTTAAAGTTTGGTCAAGATTTATAGTTATTGAGGAGAAAATGAAAAACTTACTGCCATGAGAAATCTAGAAACTATATAGACCTGTGAAATCTACTTTCATAATGAATTGTAGCTAAAGTTTTAAAAATAGGCGAATAAATGTTGCTTTAAAAAGCTGTTTTGAGAGCTATGCAAAGGGGTTGATGAGAAACAATCCATAGATGGATGAGTAAAATGTTTTGGTAAAGGTAAATGTTCCAACATCAATAATTGGGTAAAATATTATCAAATACAAGTTAAGGGAAAATTTAAGATTAGAATGGCAATCCTTGCCTTCTATTTTGAAAAGCTTTAACACACATCAAGATATTAAGCAAAACAATTTGAAAGCAATAAAGACCTTTGGCGTCCGCCACCCTACTGCAACAACTTTGTTGCGGTAGGATAGCTAAAAAACAAATACTTAATATGAAGTAAATTATTTCTCTATAAATACATTCCAATTATTACAATATACTAGTATTTATGCTGTAGTTTCTATATTTTTGTATATGACATGTACGTTATCAAGGCTGCACACATTTGTGTGTTTGACGTTCCCTTCTTGTATGCTTGCACACCGATGGATCCACTCTTCGAACATAGGACGCATAGTTCCAATAAGGTTTTGAGGAGAGAGTGCTTCAAGGCTTCGCTTTGTCATTTTTGTCAATATTGGCTGAATTTTGCACAAAATTTTAAAATTTATCTAGAAAGAGTGAGGGCGGGTTCCAACCACCGGGACACCCTTCTGGATCTGCCGATGCTGCAGCTAGGAACGCACAGACAAGAATGGCTAGGTTCGATTTATAAAAGGTGCCTGGGTAAGCATGAAACACGAAAACAACGAAACCTTTCCTGGAGATAAGATTATGATAAGCGTAAGTTTTTTGAAGCATTTGAAATCCTAAAGGATTTATCCATTCAAACGTATTTTCCTGGTCGTGCAACAATTTAAATAAAAAAAAGCTTTGCAAAATTCCACCAACTTCCAATTATATATTTTTTTATTTAAAGGAATATAAGCAGCGAATGGGGTCACCTGGTCTGAAAATTGACGAGGCTGTCCTTCCAGTGGTTCAAAACCCTGTACCAATTCTAGACAAATGTGTAAAAGTATAGAACCCTTCATACAGAACAGTTAGGATTTATCAACATGTTAAGTCAATATACCAATTAAATAGTCAAATAAGTTGTTAGAATGCAATTGTAAAAAAGTGGATAACAGGAAACACCTACAATGGTTGAAAATTATAATTACACGACACAATCTGCTATGGAACTACACATTAAGAACACGAATAAGACAAGACAAAAGTAGACAACGATAGGAACCCGGGACAGCCGGACTTGGTACCGGCACTAGCAAAAGCCAGCGGTAGGGTTAAAACCGGTTTATGGGTACCAAAACCTCCCCTTTATCTGTCCCGTTTCACTATAGTATGATAAACATACAAATAAAACCCAATACAGGTAGACTACTAACTCCATGACCACAATCTTGAAAGGAAAAAAAAACATACGTAATTTCGAAAGATGGGTCAAGGGGTTCTCGCCGCTAAACAGCCGGCTAGCTCAAGGAGCCTAGTCTGCTGGTAGAACACTGTCGCACTACGACAGAAAAATCAAACTCTAAACTTCTCTAAGGGTTTGGTTAAGAATCATCATAAATTTAATTATGCATTGGCAGTATCAGTGAAAGGCCAATGTGTGTGCAAAATCTTCAGGTCATTAGGTCTCAAAGCTAATTTAACGGTTGCAAGCAGAATATCTTGCCGATATCTCCTATTACGCAAAGAATGTAAGTTACGTCCCAGCTTTTCTCGACTTTTAATCAATTTCTGGCATTTTTAACAACATTTCCGTAAAAACGAGGACTAGACATGCCCTTAATAAGAAGCTGTTTACGATGAACGCCATTTAGACATCAAATGTTCATATCTGTTATAAAACTTCTTATTAAATGTATTCAACAACTTATGAAATCTGTAACACTGTTGTAAAAGTTCGGCTGTGATAGTAAGGTTATGTTCATTAAAATAGTCAAGAGTAGAACAAACTCGTGCGAATCGTAACAGCTGAGAAATATACAGACCGTAGGATGGAGCTAGAGGGATGTCGCCGTCAAGAAAAGGGAAATTAGTGATAGTGAAATCAAAATCATTCCGTGATAGTTAACGGAGTCAATAATGATAGTTATAGATAGTCTAGAAAAGGGCAGTATTTAGAATCATTGTTATCTTTATTTAATTTTAGTTGTTGTGGGTATATAATGTCTACATAATCTAAAAACTGGGGATTATCAATAGTGAGGATATAATCAAATCATGTGCAATGGTAGTATAAAGTGTAGAAAAATCATAACTGTCGATAGATAAGACTGGTCTTTGAATTGATTGTAGTTTATCTAAAACTTCAATAGAATTTTTTACACTCCAAAAGTAATTTACACCAGAGTTTTTTCACAGTATTTGATAACCAACTCCTTTATAGAAGTAAGTGAACTAGTTAAATGGATGGATAAATTAGAAGTAGAACACTTACTAGATGCAGAAATAAAACGATGTTTAAAGGGATTTTTGTGACTTCGGAACACAGTACATGGTAGGTAAGATGTTATCTTTAGGTGAAACTTGAAGCATTTCTGTATCCTTTTAATGTTGTTTGGTTAACGTCTTTTCGTCCCAATCGGTACGTTTGAAAGTGTCTGACTTATCCACTTCGTTTTGTTGAACATCGATATAGTATTTCTTTCAGACAATAGCAACGTTGTTAGAAGCCTTGTCAACTGGTACAAACACATATTTGTTTACCAAGATCCTTCAATTTTGACTAAATTATATTAACAGACAGCTTAGGAGGTGACTCAACATAGTTATCTTTATAAAAATTTATTCTGTTGGTGACCTTGGTAATAATTCTATCTTTAAACAAATTTAGAGCATGCTTGTCTGCACTTTCTCGTTTGTACTATTTTTTACAATAATTGGTTACAGCATCATTAATTATATCAAAACATGCTTTCCAGTTTATTTTTGAAGGTGGGCGATATTAAGGCCCTTTTCTAAAAAATTGTCTAACTTCTTTATGTACAATGATGTTAAGATTACCCGTTAATATATGTCCACAAAGGTCATAGCGATATGGGGACGTGGAACAGTCTCAGCTGCTAGGGTAGTTCTTCTCAAAATCAGCATCACAGGTGATAGAAGAGTAATTGAAAAAAATGTTTCTGATATGTTTTTTATAAGAAAAGGAAATAACAGGCATGTCTTGGTTGTCAAAATAGACTGGTACAAGCTTTTGAATATCTGGGTCCCGAAATATGCCTGCAATATCAATAAGGTCAATTCCTTTATTAATGTATTTAATTTTCAAGAACTGTTTTATGTCTTCATTGGGTTTGTTGATTCTAGGATAAAGTCGATGAAAACAGAAAGCATCAATAATTTTTTAATATTCATAAAACGGACTCTTAACAGACAAAGTATCACACTTCAAAGATTTTTTTTAAAGTCGTGTTACAGGAATTGAACAAAGTTTAGTAAACAAACCATGCCGCCTATTGTTTTTGAAAAAAGTATATATATTTTATATTTTTGAGGTTTTTACGTTTGCTTTTGATATTATAATTTACTCTTCGACCATGTGAACTGCGATGGCGTAATTTTCGAGAAGCCATTCCCATGATGTCAATAGAAGCACACTGAGAAATGTTTCCATGACCTATGATGTTGTCATTTAACCCTAGTGGATAAGCTGTCTGTAGTCTTTTAATCCAAGACAGTTCGCATTCTCTTCTTGATCTTACAAATTATCTCTTTGATTGATTAGGGGATTTTTCTAGAATTTCTAACGGCTGAATTTTGATATATTTATCATGATTATAGATAGAACAGTGCTGGTATATATATATATGATCTAAACTTTTTGGGGAAACGAATACGATACATATGTTCCTAGTTACGTCGTTGTAATGGACGGCCAGTCTCACCAATGTACTGGGTACCACAACCTGGTTTACTTCAGGTAATAAAATATACCAGGCTGGCTGTTTTTCAAGAGATGTCAATAGGGAATTGGATGGTAAATTACCTGCCATTGACATTTTATTTGACCGTGTTTTCCTGCACGAGGCGAAGACATGTTGCACATTTCCTGCCGTCGCACTTTAGAATTTCAGAAAATCCACGATTTGTTTTATTAAAAAGTGATGCTGTTGTGTATTTAGGTTTTTGCAAAGAGTTGCATATTTTTATATATTTTTAACGGAGTGAGTGTGAAAATCGGATTTAGTGCTGAAGGTGGTGAATTTGTCAAATTAGAGTGTGAAGGCGCAGTCGTGGATTTGACGTATCATTTTCTTAAGTTGTATCTAGATTGTATCAAATAATATTACTTAAAAAACTGGAGTACAAAATTTAACAATGTAACTATGAAGAAACTGTCATTGCGAATGTCATCTGCATATCAAAAATAAATCCCTTAAACATCATGCACAATCACGTGAAATTGTTTTACCAACTCCACACTGCAGTTAGGACTAAAGGGTATAATAAATGTAAACAGTGAATAACAGGAAACACTTACAATGGCTGAAAATTATAATTACGCGCCACAATCTGCTATGGAAATACACATGAAGAACACGAATAAGACAAAAGTAGACAACGATAGAAACTCGGACAGCTGGACTTTGTACCGGCACTAGCAAACGCAAGCGGTAGGGTTAAACTGGTTTATGGGTACCCAAACGTCCAAAAGTACCCAAAAGTACATGTATAACCAACTGATCCTATTAAAAGATGCTTTTATTATATATTCATGTTACGCGATCTTCTCCTATACCCCATCATAGACAAGAAAATCTTACCCTTTTCAAGACAAAGTACAAAAAAGGCATACCCCTTTCTAGACAATTCAGCTAAAAAATGCAACTCCTAAATGCAACATACCCAGTACCACATATATAGGCAGAGCCCCCGGGGTATGAATACATTGAGACGAACTTTGTTCAAATGAAAATTTTCCCATGCACAATTTTCTGTTACCTTTACCGACTTGGTTCCTATTTTGACATATTTGTAGAGACTATTGCAGTTACCTAGGACTGATTGAACTTAGTACATAGCTTATTTTCTTCTAGTATCAATATTTACTGACAAATGATCTGCTTTGAATGCATTATCGTCTCCAATTACCACATTAATGATTAAGTTCTTCTGCTTCATTTAACTAGAATTGTATCATTACTTTCAGTATGTTTACAACTTATGTTTTTCATTTTTATGGTTTCCTTTTATGGTTTCCTTAAGTAACTAAAGTGGTTTGCACGTATTTATTTTTTCAGTAGTCTGGCGAATACCGTGAAGGTTACATATGAATATATGTGGAAGAATATGGTGATTCATCAAAGTCTCCATTATTCTTATTTTTCTTTGTCTTATTTCGTTGAATGCATCAGATTTACAGATAGAACATAATGGTGCCGATACCGAAATTCTTAAAAAGGGCGTTCCAGTGGAATTTAACTTGTAGTTAAATTCTAATGCCCGTGTCACACTGCGCCAAGACCATGAAGATTTCAATAATTGGGACACTTCATCAGTAAATAATATGCCATCTTAAAAAGTGTAAAACTCTTTCTCGTTTAGATACCCCGTTCAATCCAAATTCACCATGAACAATGACCTATCACGGTCAGACTGGCGATGTTTATTTCTGTCCTTCAAATTAATTGTAATGTGAAAGAAAAACTAATCTAAAGACTAATGATTTATCTTATGCATACATCATCAAATGATAATTCGCTTATCAGCAGGTCCCGTGAGACATCGCGACGTCAAGATCACGTAAAACATGTTTAACACTTATGAGAACGAAAACAGTAAAATAGGCCTGAAGAATCGAGTTCCTATTGTTGTTTACGTTTGTCTCTTTTTATAGACGTTTTTCCTTGTGTGTTTTCCAGGTGAATCGTGTCATGTAAGTGTGAATTTGGGCCAATGTGGGTGTTTCCTGTTAATGTATCTTTTCATGCAAGTCGTCATAGCAACAGGTTTTAAAGTCATTCGGTTCGAAAATGTGACGATATGGTAAAAGCGAGCAACATGTGGACATACTCGCTATAAACGTCTGCAAACAGAAATTCCAGATAACGACCTTGAATGACTTTGTAAGAAATGTAGAACAATAGAGGATGAGACCCATTTATTATTATATTGCGATGTAAATAATGCCACAAGAAAACACTATTTTGATTTTTTAAATAATGAAAATGAAAATTTTTATATGTTATCTGATATAGATAAAGTTAATTACATCTTCAATCCAAACACTCCTAATCAGGTGAAAAAACTAGGTTCCTTTTTGAAACAGTCAACCGAACTGAGGACCGGGGACTCTTAAATTGTTTACTTGATTTAATTATGTATTTTATTGTTATGTATAATGGCAATAAAATATTGAATTGAATTGAATTGAATTGTGACCAGAGATGAATGCATTGATTTCATGCAACTGCGCAACAGGTGAATATGCCTAGTAAACCTTGTATATCTACCTGTTTCTGATGATTGTCAAATCATTTCTTGACATTATATATATCCCCACCATGGATTTCGTCAGTAAATCATCCAAATAAGAATTTAGTTTGTCTTTTAAGACATTTTCAGCATACACTGAAGAAAAAAATCAGGTCAGGGTAAGCCGAAATTACATAAATAACGGGGTTTAACATCTCTGCTTTTTCAAATTATACAATACATTGTATCATTAAGATTTGCATTATATAACCACGACCGTATACGTTCCAAATACGCTTATGGGCTGGAACATATATACCCTTTGGCTACATCATGTCTGCAAAATACCTATGTGTTTACAGGGTTTTACAAATTACTGCTTTCTCCCAATTCTCTGAACTTGAAAAATGGTTTCCGCTAGTGAACATTGTATGAATGCAACAATCTTTATATTAAGAGGTTTATTGGTGTTCAATTCTAATGGGCAAGAGAGGACTAAATCATTATACATGTATACTAATCTCGAGACACAAATGAGCATGTGCAGTAGATTGAAATGACATTTTGTCAAACAAAAACAATATTGACACATTGGATAATTACAAACAATTTGCGATTTGAAATAATAGATACTTCCGCAAATTTTCGAAAACGAGGTTTAAGAGGGTCTGGAAGTTTGACAACTGGGAGTATTTGTTCAAATGTGACCTTGAATTAAGTGAAAGGAGACATAAATTTGTTTAGAATTCGTCACTGAGATATCCGAAATGTATTGAATACAAAATTTTTGAAAAAAAAAACGTTGAAATCATAAACGTAAAAACTCGTGAATTCGACTTTGAATTTATTTCTTCATTGACTTTTTAGTGTATTTGGATATACATTTGAATTACCAATAACTACATGTATTGATGTGATCAACAAATAATGAAAATTTATTTCCGACTGCCATTGGTACGATGTAGAAATCGCAAAATACTTTGAACACTGCCTCGAAAAATGTTTCTCAATAGCATAGACTAAAGATTGTCTTAACAAATAGGCAAGGAACGAATAAAAATTTGTCTTCTTCAAAGTATGCAATAATAATAAATGATGTCACTCTCAGTTTCATGGGAGTTCACACTGTGAGTGCCTTGGTTTTGAATGATGTGCTTTTTTTATTTCTGTGCTTTGTAGCTGTCTTACGTCATTGGTTTCTGTGTTCTCGTTTTTGCCATGTCTTTGTACTTTGATTTTTGTAAATACCACATCTATGGTACACCGGTATTCTACTGCCGTTGTTTTAGTTCTATCATTCCTGTTGGAAAACATATTGAAAATAATAGACGTTTCTCAAATTAGTATATATACATTTTGATTTAGAAATTTACACTGGAATAGTATAATTAAATCATATATTTTCCATCTCTTCCATTGAATCTGTAGTTTTCACCACCTTCATTGTTTATCCGTAACATTTCAAGGATATTCATGAAAACGTTTTGTCATCATAGCCCGCAAAATTACGCCTTTCATTCATTAATCAGTTTAATCCAATGATAACTTCTGAAATAAAGCGAGCCCACTTGATTATCAAAGATATGAAGATTACAGTCAGCAACATGACAATTTTGAAGCGGGTTTTCTTTTTAAAAAACATGTCCGAATAGGCAGATTCAGAACGCCCCGATGGATTTCAGTGAATTCAAGCGATGTCTTGAAATTATATGTATTTTTGATTTTCACTTAATGCTTCAAGAAATTTTGAAAAGGTAAAAAAAGGCGAGAAATTACAAGCAACAACTTCTTGCTTATATATGTCATTGTTCCAATTTCTAGCATTATGAGTTTCAAAACGGCTTTTATACTTAAAATCTTAACTGTATTAAATATCGATTTACGCTTGATAAAAATCGGGATTTCCTGAAATTGAAGTTGGAAGCGGAAAAATAAAGATGGCCACAAGCGTGAAACATAGTTTAAACATTGGACCCTATCGAAATCAAAGCTCTGATGGAGCTGAAACTCGAAAGCCCTGAAAATCTACTCGTGACAAAACTTCGTAGTCATCCGAAGACTGCATGTATTAAGTTATTCTAAAATACCATGAAAACGTGAAAATAATTGGATTGTGTGATTTCGTATGCATGTCGATTTCATTGCTATAAATATGCAATACACATAAACAAATGTTACTTTCATCTTTGACAAATTATTGCGCGGCAAGCGCGTTGATCCGAGACGCAATTTAAAAAAAACGAGTAATTTGATAAACATGCATATTGTTTTCAATTTAATATAACAACACCGTATTAAACAAGAAAATGAAGAAATATAACTTAAATCCACAATGTATACGATTTTGAAAGAAACTTGCGCACTATATTTTATCGGAAGCACGAAGATCATCTTTAAGAGCTGTTAATAGGCTTGAAGCCCCAGGTGATTTCTTTTTTCATGGCTTTCGAGTTAAAAAAGCATTCAAAGATCTTCTCAGAAAGTCCCAGTCAAATTAGAGTCAAACTTAGTTACAATGGTCATTAGATGGTCCCTTCAAAAAAGGTATCCTGCAGGTCCATAACTCATCCAAAATGAACATAGTTTAACATTGGGCCCTATGGAAAAGACATTCAAATATCTTTTCTTCAGAAACTACAAGTCCAATTGGAACCAAACTTAGTCACATTGGTCCTTAGATTGTCCCTTCAAAAAAGGGTACCTAGCAGATTCGTATTTCAATCAAGATTGTCGCCATCGGGAAACATAGTTTTAACATTGGGTCCTACGAAAACCGCATTTAAAGATCTTTCTCTTAGAAACTACTTTTCCAATTAGAACAAAACTTAGTCACAATGGATTTTAGATGGTCCCTTCCAGAAATTGTATCCGGTAGGTCTATAGCTCAGCCATGATTGCCGCCAGCATGGATTATAGTTTTTACATTGGAACCTATGGAAAAACATTAAAAAATTCCTCAAGAACTACCAGTCCAATAGGAACGAAACATGCTCACAATGGTCCCCTCTGAAAAAGTATCTGGCAGGTCTGTACCTAATCCAAAATGTCCAGCAGTAGAGAACATAATTTTAACATTTGATTCTATGGAAAACCCATTCATAGATTTCATCTCAGAAACTAGTAGTCCAGTTATAACCAAACTTAGTTACAAAATTAGTTAAATTCTCCCTTTCGAAAAGATATCCACCAGGTCCGTACCTCATTCAAAAATACCGCTATTCTTCGAACATATTTGGACATTTAACCCAGGCCTATGCAAATCACATTTAAAGACCCTCTTCTCAGAACTTACTAGTCTAATTAGTACCAAACTTAGTCACATTTGTCGTTACACTTATGGTCAAATGTGAACCACATTCAAGCCTTAAATCGGACAAATCTGTAAAATATTTGGCTTAAAACACAAATAATGGGTTTATTTCTCTTAGTTTACCATTCAATTTTGACGAACAATTTTTGTACTGTAAAATTCTTTGAAATGAAAATTAAACAAGGGAGGTAATTTCAAAAAATATTTTACAAAGAAATCCCTATGAAAATTTTGACTTTGTGAAATAATTTAATAAGGTCCGTGACCCCCATTTTTCTGTTTGTTTTTTGAAAGATCAATACAAGGGCTAGCAAAATACAACATTAATCAAAACTCTCATGGATTTAACTTGAATAATTTAAAAAAAATGGTAATTTTCCTTATCATTTCAACTAAAAAATCCATATTTTCGGGGAAAGATTGTGAGCTTATGTGGTACGTGACCCCCAATTTTTATTTTATTTTTTGGAAGTTCAATTTTTGAACTTTAATTCTACAAATTATTGAAAAATTCTGATGGATTTTACTTAGTCCCACGAACCACCTTAGTTCTATTGTATTACTAAAAGTGTATTACTAAAATAATATACATCAAATAGTTTAAAAATAACTAAATACCGAACTTGCTGCAAATTTAATTTCTGCATATGGCCATTTCGACAACTTATGTCTCATCAGTGCAGATAAAATCTAAACGTTTGGAAAACCATAAATTCAAGATGCTTAAAACTGATAGAGAGCAAGTACCCAATATGATCTAAATTTAAAGCCAAAATCAGCTAAGGACAGAGCTTTGCATGAGGGAGATACTCCTTAGTTTTCAACAAAATTTACAAAAATTTAGATATTGCAATTTTTCAAATGTATCGGCTTTCGGTCAGCACCGAAGTACTGACTACTGGGCTGGCGAATACCCTCGGGGACTAACAGTCCACCAGCAGTGGCATCGACCCAGTGGTAACAAATAACTAAAAACCGAACTTGCTGCAAATTTAATTTCTGCATATGGTGATGTACATCAACCCACTTTTTAGGGGGTGTTTTTAATCTAAAAAGAGTAAAATCATGATTTTGAAAAGGGAGATAATAAAACTAAGGGAGATTACAAACTTAATGTCTGTTGCAAACATGTTATGATTTCAGCAATATATGAGGGCAACCACTGCCATTTTTAAAAGGGCTATGAATGTTTTGATTTTAGCAATATGTATCACTTAGACTATAAGAGGAACCCCTGCCCAAATTTTTACGAATGGGGGTCTGATATGGATTGTAAGGTATGGTGGAGCTTTTAGTTGTCATGAACAGCAAACCATAAATTGAAATATTGAAAAAAATAACATTCTGCTAAAGTTGAGGTTTCTTCTTCAGAAACATGCATATATTTTGATTTCAGCAGTATTTATTACAATGATTATAAGGGGAAGCTCTGTGTAAACTATTTTTGAAGAGTGGTAGGAAGAAGTGATTAAATGTCAAAGTTTGTAATTCACAATATATTTGTAAGTTCGGAGGACTTGTTTTTAACCGACTGAAGAAATTCTCCTCGGCCATATGGATAATGCAGTCAAACTCGTTCAGAGATCTTCCAAGAAGCAATCTGTCAAATTTGAAAACGGTTCCTTCCAATAAAGGTATCATTAAATATGGCTGCCAGCAGTAACATAGTTTTACCTTTGTCCGTTAAGAAAACATATTCAAAAATCTTCTCAGAAACTACTAGTCCAAACTTGGTCATAATAGTCCTTAGATAGTCCCCTACAAAAAAATGTATCATGCAGACCAGTATCTCATTCTGGGAGCATAGTTTATTTTTGACATAATTAAAAGAATAAGGTCTCTGAAACCACTAATCCGATTGAAAACAAACGTTTTCACATGTTCTAGGGTGGTCCCCTCAAAGTTTGCATCTGGCATCCTATTCAAGATGGCCTCAGTAAGGAACATAGATTAACATCTCGCTATGCCAGCCATGGTCCAGGTTAGCGATACAGCCTCTTGTTGTTGTGTCCACTGACTTTGATTTATATGCTACCGCATCCTTTGTCAATTCGTTGTGCTACTGCCCCAAGCACCTGAGTTTTGTAAAATCTAAAGAAATAAAAGTAATCCATAACAATCTACTATTTACAACAACCATTGAACTGCACTCTTGAAAAATAGGTCAGGAAGATAAATATTTTACAACAATATGATAATTTTTCATGTGATATTTGATAACTGTGTTATGTAGATAAAGTTCCTGTTTCCGACTGTAAAAATAAAATTTGTAGTCTTATGTAAAGTGCTTAATTGCTGTTTTAATATGTTTCAATATGTGTATCAAAATAAACCTTTTAATGACAGATATGCAGCACAAAATTATGACAAAATAAAGAAAATAAGTCTTGTTTTGTCATACCTAAAGGGTATACAGATATAAGACACCTTCTGGACTCGACTCAACATCTACACACAAAAAAAAATCATTCTGTCTTTAGTTATCAGTTTCGCTGTTCAGTATAAACGGCTTCTTCATTACCAGTATTGAAAAAAAAAATATATTTCATCGAAATAGGAGCTATTATTTATTATTCAACGATAGACTGGATCGCTTCCGGATACCTGTTTCCAAGATGACAACATATCTTTCCTTAACAGCTAAAAATTGTTTTTCTTCTACCGGATTTGACTTTACCACCTGACATATAAGTTTCAACACGGCAGGTGTCTTATAAGAAGCAGGAGAATCTAACTTTACCGGTGCACCCGATCCCACTCATGGTTGGCATTGGGTCCGTATTGTTCATCTGTATAAATTTCTTCATTTTTCTTTTCTGTGTCGTACTCATGTGGTGTTCTTATAACTTGGTATTTCCGGTGATGCCGTTGTCCTTGGATTGGTCGTTTTTGACTGACGGTTTGGATCCCACTTACTTTATTATGAATATACAGAATATATATTTGTATTTCAATATTTATGCTTTTTCTTGAACTTTTTAGGTACTTTCCAATGACAGTGGAGATGTTTTGGCTTGTATTGGATAGCAAAAGAAATTTAATCCATTATCAGTAATGTATGAATCAGGAAATAATTGCAAGTTTGGAAATATCCGAGCACAACAAGTATTCTTAAGTCAAGATACAGTTGGGTACAGTCTTAACCTCTCACAAAGTTAACTTAGAACTGTTCTAATGACTGCTCTAAGTTAACTTAGAACTGTTCTAGAACAGTTCTAAAGCTGCTCTAGAAAAGTGTTCTAAAAGCAGTCATTGTCAAGAACTGTTCTAAAAGCAGTCATAGATTAGAACTGTTCTAAAAGCAGTCATCGAGTAGAACTGTTCTAAAAACGGTCATAATCTGTTCTAAAAGCTTCCGTATGACTGCTTTTAGAACTGTTCTAAGTTAACTTAGGAAATGACCGTTTTTATGACCACTTTTAGAACTGCTCTGTCTTCTGACCACTTTTAGAACTGCTCTATTTATGACTCCTTTTAGAACTGTTCTAAGTTAACTTAGAAGATGACCGTTTTTAGAACTGTTCTACGTCTGCTCTATAACTTTAAGTTAACTTAGAATTGTTTCTAAGTTAACTTGGAGTTAACTTGGATGACAGGTTATGACTGCACCCAACTGTATTTGATTTGAACCACGTATTTAATGCTTTTGTGCCGTAACACGGTTGATAATGTTTGCATGTTTACATGCATTTTTGAGGACAGATGAAGAAATTGGTAGGTGTTAGGAAATAATTTAACAGTACGTGTAACTTGTAATTTCCATTGAAGCTAAACAGATTTGAACGTAGTTTTTTGTGAAGCCCAAACACGAAATAAAAACAGATACGGTCTTAGAAAATATGGCAAAAGAATAAACAACAAAGCAGATCTAAAAAACCTTGTTGAAAGGTTTGCTTGACATTTAAATTGAAAGAATTCACACAACTGATCATGTAAACAAGTTACATCTTTTCTAATACCATTCAGAAATAAATCTATTTTTTAGAATGAAAAAGCACCACTACTGAAAAACAATTCTGATAGTTAATTGATAGTGATTTTTATTACGGGGAGGTGAAAGGTACTATGATAATGTGATTTAAGATATAAAAAAAATGACAATCGCTGCAGCGGTTGAAATAAGACATTTGTGATTTACATGGCATTTCAACCAGCTTAATCGATATAATTGCACAAGTACTGTTGATTGCATGCAAGCAAGAAATTGACAACTTACTATATATAGTGTTTTTAACTAGAGTAAGAGCGGTAGAAAGGTTTTTCGCAGAGACAAAGATACAAACAATGAATCTACATTTGTGTATATGCCTCGGATTCTGGTACTGAATTCTCTAGATATTTTTTGGATTGCATTTTATTTTTATTTTTTATTATTCGTGTCGAACAACGCAGTGGATTAAACTGGTTGCGGAACAAAGTTCCGCAACTTTTGTTCCGCAACTCGTTTAATCCTTCTGCGTTGTTCGGCACTCGTGACATTTTTATTGATTTTCACGACGGTCAATTAGTTATACTATCATTATTGGAACCTTCCAAAAATGACATGAACAGAAACAACTTTGGAGAATTCGATCTATTTGACTTCACAAAGTGAGTAACATAATACCGAAGTTGCTGTTAAAACACGAATTGAAGCAACTATACAGTATTCATGGTATTGGATCCATTTGCACCTTCCACACATAGTAAGGAATACAATGAAGCAAATTTTGAGTATTGGATTTAAGGTGTACATGCATGACATGAAACGACAATAGAGTATTGGATCCTTTGGACCTTCAACAACATGTTCAACCCAACTAATAGCATGCATAGATCATTGGATCCCACCGCAATGAAGCATAACAAGCATAGGAACAGTTTGGGATCATATGTTCTCCCACCTGAAACAAGGGAATCCATTTTATTCGCGATGCAAGATTTTTCTGTCTTACACAGAGGGGGTGAAAGACAAGCTACATGCATTTATTCCCGCCAATATCTTATAATTACGATATACTTGGCTTAGGCTACACGAATTGGAAAATATATCATTTAATACAATAAAATAGAGTAGATATTATCTTCGAACGATTTAAGTGAACTAAAACACGCCATAAATGCATAAATCTTTGGCACTGACATAACCCCGGACTCGGGCACGAGCTCCATGCTTAATGACGTCGTTAGAAGGGAAATAATTCACTGATGTCAACAATGGCGTTTCGACGGTGATTTGTTTTTTTTTTAGATGCTGGGGGGGGGGGGGGANGTAAGAGGGTCAGACAAAAAAATCTCAGACACCCTCGGGTAAGATTTCTAGCGTCTCGGACTCAGCAAGCTTCGTCCGAGTACTTGAAATCTTACCCTTGGGTGTCTGAGATTTTTCTGTCTGACCCTCGCCCTTGTGTTAGATTCCAGTCTTCAACACAAAGTATAGAATGTATAGTCACAACTATATACTATTTGATCGATAGAACCTTCAACACAACGTATAGCATATATACAAACGCTGGTGTATTAAATGTATTTGAACGTTCCACACAAAGTATGGCATGCATAAAAAACAGCTATGCAGTTTTTATTTTAATTGAACCTTCCTAAAGAATATGGGATGTATCGATACACACTTGAGTATAAGATTTATTGGGACCCTGTACATAAAGCTCAGCATAGATAGAAGCAGCTTCTAGGTAATCCTTTATCTACAAAAAAGCTTTTTTACTGCTAATCCAATTTTGTCATTTACAAACTTGCCAGCAAAATTAAAAAAAAAACAAAAAAAAAAAACAGGAATAACAAAACAGGAATAACAAAACATAAATATTTTATTCCCATTTTTATGTCATTTGAATACCTAAATTAAAGTGGAAATGTCATCTCATCGTCGATGTTTTAATTCAATGTCGACCTTGGTGATCGATTCCACATCTTAAAAGAAACATCAGGGAGTTCAGATTTATTACTTTAAGTATTAAAAACGAACTCAGACATCATTATTGTCTTCAAGATCATTGCTTTCAGGGCCATATTGTGATTTGTCTGGTTCAAGACACATTATGGGACGTACATTCGATATTTTATGTAATATTTGTGGAGTAATTAACAACTAAGTATGTCGACCTCTAACAAACACATAGCGGATTGATGGCCGATAATCATCATCCTTTAATTTCACGAAGGTTGTTGTGCAATTACAAATTATGTCATCAACTAAAATCTTGGAAGATATTTGGAAGCAAAACATTTAGGGACAAGGAACATTAACATACCGTCAATGAGATAAAATATTTGCAGTGGCTAGGAATTTTTTTGAAAATATCCCTATAGAGAAAGACATATGGCACGACTAAATTAAAAAGACAGCACAGCTCAAACCATGATTTAAAGAAATTCTCTCTGATAGTTTGATATAATTCGCTGTTTCAGAAACTAAAGTATTGTGGGTACAGCGTACACCAAATTATTCTGATTTAATAAGAACGTAAATAACGCAACGTCATTGGTTGAAAATTGATTGTTCGTACACCAAAATTTGAAATACAATAAGAGCTCCCATAATTCCTTAGTTTCTGAAATGGCGAATTGTTTACCTGAAGACATAATTTTAAGCATCGACAATTACTCGTTTTATATTTCTAGAATTAGTACAACTAGAATAAATAACAAAGGTCTTTTAAAGAACGCAAAACTTCAGTTAATTACAAAATGTTGTTTTTATGGAATGGCTGATAAACCTCATCTTGGGACGATAAAATGAAATTCGGGACGTTTTCCGCCAAGATGTGTCATATGATTTTGTAAATTGTAACTTTAAGGTGCAATTTTGTACCCGAAAATATTGTGATTAAACTAGACAATAGACCCTGGATGTCCTGACGTAATTCTATTAAACCAATGATTACCAAGGAAGAGACCAATTTATCAACGGGCTTGGACACATAGCAATTTAGGCACATTAACGAATACATCTTTTATGTCGCGTTTAAATACATATTTTACGAAAGGATATGGAGTAAATGAACGTGAGACCATAACACATATGTTTACATGCATGTTTTCCTTAATTCCAAAGAAAATTGTCGTGTGTTGACCAGTAAAACATTTTGGTCAATTTGAAATTGAAAATTGATATTGCAAGAATAGTTGCAGTTCCCTGGTCTAAATTCTAACGAAGTTCAATTGCACATGTTAAGAATTCTTCCCGAAGTTTGATTTAACAGCTTGTTTTATAAGAAAGAATATTAGTATAACATATGATTCGTTTTCTCCAGTGCAAATGTTTCTAGGTAATCTTCAAACTAGTCTGCTTTCTTAAAATGAAAAAAATTCAATTCAATGAATACAAAAATATAACTCTTTTATTTTATGTATTTGTGATTGAATCTAAGTAAAATAGTGATTTATCTATCAACTTCTTTCTGTTTTTAGCATATAGATTTTTATGATTGTCTAGGCTACATGTATTCAGTCACATCTGGTTAAACAAACATATACTATTATTGATAAGGGTTGAGTAAATGCAACAATTTTAACAGCTCAGTACATCGGCAAACAAATACCGCAGCAAAAATGGGGAGAGGCGGAATTCAAAAATCAAAATGCATGACAGTTCATATTTAACCAGAATTGAGACAGTATGACGCATACACAGCAAATTAAATACGCCACAAAACTACAGTACTAGCAGTGTGAAACCCTACGATAAGTAATGTATAATTAGGTACTCTGGAACGGTAAGTATGATCTGCTCCACCCGTGGCACCGTCACACTGCCAGAGAAAAAGTCCGGTTCCGTCACAGTCGCGGTGTTAGTCAGTCCGATAATAAACTCTGGATCTACCCAAAGATATCTATTCTCATTTGTGAAATAGAAACATATTGCAACTGTCTGTCAAATCATGGTGACGACGTAAAAATTGAGACAGTGACTTAAACATACCCTTATGTATAAGTTTTTAAGACATTATTTTCGCTCTGTTGACAAAATCGCTGTAGAAAGTATGAGCCACTGAGTTGTGGAATGTAGACGCAATATGCCAGAGGACCAGGAATTTTACTGCTTTAACCATTTGAAGGTTGAAATCATTACCTTGTCGTAAAGGTTTTTTTTTCAGACCCCGGAGTTGTTACTTAGAGGTTAAGGTCCAGGTATGATGCCGAGGATGGTGTATCAGTGATCTCTTTAATTTCGACTTCGTTTTGGTTTATCAGATGAAGGTTTCATGAAAGAACATCACCTATATAATTGAAGCTGAAATTAAAGAACTTTGCTAGCTCATTGTCTTTTTTCTGAACTAGCACTCGTATGAACTTGGCTTTATACAAAAAAAAAAAAAAAAACAATTTTTCAAAAAGTTGCGCACACTTAGTCCCCATAGGGATCCCTATTGTCTGTTGGAAAACTTGTCCTCCTAGTTTTACAAAATGATTAATCTTGTTCTATCTCCGTATTAAGGGGGTAGACCTGGGGAAGCCTAAAATTTTACACTCGTTTATTTTTTTTTATATTTTCAGTATTAAAACTACACATGATCATGTCGACTTTAAGCAATTTTCAACAATTTTTACCGTCCCGTTTTATGTGTAGTGGTCATCAAATATACCCTGTTCCCTCATATCATTTGGTCCGTTCAGGACTTGATTGTGGTGTATAAAATTGGCTCTAATTAAATTTTCATTTGATTTAAAATTATTTCATATGCAAAATTCTGTAGTTTAGACATGTGTGAAAGTAAACATGAATAATGATAGTTAATATAACTAGTTTGAATTGAAATATATGGGTCTTCTGAACAGTATATGCTGAAATCTTTGCTCCATTTTGATCACTTTTAAACACTTCTTGTAAAAAATTCTGTCGGTTAATTTTCACCATAAACTGAGAATAAACAGAAAACTAGTATATGTAAGATATATTAAAATTTTAGAAAATTCTACCGTCCCATTTTTTCTTAATTCAGAAAAAAAGTGTGTAAAAATCCATAAAGTTATCGAATCTGTGCTATAAATTACCTCCCTTGGAATTAAATCCAACTTTAACATTATATTTTCATTATCTGTGGACAGCATCGCAAAAAATAAGAGTCAAATGCACTCATTATAAATAACTGGATGTTGTGTATTTTATTTCATGACAAAATGAATATTTATTTACTGTGTGGATTTTTTTTTACAATTTCAAATTTTAATCATACCTATTGTAATGATTCTATTTGTTTGAGTAAGTAATAAAAAAGGGAAAAACAGAGTTATCTCCTCCTACCCCAGGTCTACATGTACCCCCTTAAATCAAGGAATGTTATACGTAAGATACGATCTAGCTAATTATGGATTTCGGGGGTGGATTTACATGCACGTAATTAGGTCAAAATGATAAGTTAACTTTACACATTTTTCTCGTTCAGTGTATGTATACGATGTATACGGATTTGTTATTGATACTCTGTGTGTAATTCAAATCGACAACATCATAATATCATATCCTTAAAAATGAACCGTTAATAACATCTTCAACATCATCTGTCTGTGAATGGAAGCGTAATATGGAATTATGAACGAAATAAATTTATTTGATATCGACATCAACACTCATTAAAGAACAGAGATATTCAACCAACTATAATTGCTTGGATTATATCATTATTTGTCCTGCAAGAGACATCAGGGAATTTATCTCAATTACTTTTGTTATAATATAACATTTTTAGGTGAATCTTTGATTTAAATTCTTGTTATTGTGTCCTTGATATAATTCTTCCATCAAGCACAATTTTAGTTGCAAAATTTATGACAGAAATATAAGACCTTTGTTTATAAGGGTTCATACATGATGTAACTTGTGTAGAACGTAATCTATTTTAACAGATGAACATTCCTCGACATCAATAGAACACAAGAATATGCTTTTGCCAATATACTAATTGTCTTGTTTTGAATTTTTCTCTGAAAATGTAATAAACACAGCAGACAGTTCATAAACATGGAAAATAAAATGGCATTCAAGGGGACCAATAAACTGTTGTAGACACAATTTTCAGAAGAACAAACAGACAAATAATAGTCTTCAAAATATATGTAACAGAAATGTTTGTTTGTTTGTTTTTCTTTTTGTTGTTGTTTTTTTTCTTGTACATGTCAAATAGAAGGGCAATTGTTTTTCACTGAAATTTCCAAATAAATACCAAAGAAACAACCAAATATCATAAATCCACCATACAGGGCTATGTAAGAATCACATATAAAGAAAGTATATGACAAAGACGAAACAAAAAGAACATAATACAAACGCCACAAAAAATCAAGCACTTAAGTATGAATCACTCAAAAATAGTTAGTAGTGCCATCAGGTGATCCGGATTGTTAAGCATGACCTTCTTCACTTGTTAAACCTATCACACTGTAAGTGAAAAGTTTGTTGTAATGTCATATTCGACATTACTCGGATCTATTGAAATATGTCCATCCTCATATGTGACATATTCGGTTCTTACTTACTTCATAGACACATGGTAACGATCAGTAAAATCGTGATAAAGAACATAACACTTAAGGATTGACAATATTAACAGTGATTGAAATTGAGGTAGTTGGAACCTACATGTAGTAAAAATATCAGACAGATTTAAAAGAAAAAAGATTTTTTGTAGGTCGCAACTCATATTTTCCAAAAATACAATAAAATGATATGTCACCAATCATCTTTTCCTGTTATCAGGCTTTAAAATCGAGCCAATTTTAGTATTATTTCCAAAGAATGTACATGGAACCCTGGGAACATGCTTGGCTTTCATATAAAAATTTGTATTGTTTATACTTTAGGTAGTAGACCTCTGGTCACCTAAAAATTTCCCACACACTCAATTATCTTTGAATAGGCAGTACGAAATAACTCTGTACTGGTATATATCTAGAAAAAGTTTTGAAAACTTCCACCGTAAGATTTTAATTCATATTTCACAGAATCATCCCTGTCCTAGGATTCTTAAATTATGTTAAGAAATCACCATGAAGATTATACTATTATACTTTAGATGTATAAGAATTGGCATAAAAAGACAATAAATTGCCAAACTTCTTCATAGAAACTTGAAGAACTAAATATAAGAGAATAAGGATCATACGAATACATCAAGTGTCAATTTGCAGTAAAAAATAAAAAAAAAAAACGTCAAAACATTGCTGTAAATGCAGTTTCATTCAATTTCTTCTATATCAATATTCACCAAATACTGGGAAAGTAAAGGTCCTCCTCAAATATATCTTATAGCAAAATTTCATAAAAATTCACCTAGCTGTTTTTCACAATGAAGGAAAACTTCATAAAAAAGTCTTAATATTCCGTTATGGCACGCCAAAGCCACAAAAATGAGATAAAATAGCATTATCTCAGGTAATGCTATCTTATCTGTATTTTTGTGGTTTTGGCGCAGATAAAATATCATTAACTCCTGATAATTAAATATAGAAAAAAAATTAACATAGGTCTCTATGCAATAAAGAGATAAAACATTCTTTCCTGGAGGTAATAGGTAATGAAATTGCTTATCATAACTGGTAATGAACTTGTTTATCTGTTAACAGGTAATGAACTATCTTATGGTAGATGTCCGATCCGTATGTAATAATTTATTGTGCCCAGTGAAGAACATCCGTCTTAATCTGTTACTATGCAATTTCATTCGCAAAGAAAACGATTCCTTGACTACTAGCTACTAAAAGCTTTAAAAATGTGAAAAGGTACACTTGATACATTCTTTAATATATATTTTATTAATTCCATAGATTCATT
>MJUU01062383.1:4603-25593 GCA_002080025.1 Modiolus philippinarum
ATACCGAAGGAACAATGGAGGCGAAGACTACAAAAATCGAAATTCGAAGACATGGCAAAAACGGCAACAGAGAAAAACAAAGACAAAACAAGGACGTGAGACAGCTACAAGCAAAAGACGACATTAAAACTTCCCCTTTCTTTGTAGCAACATTCCAAAAGCACCAGCATACGGAGTTTACATCTCCCAACTCATTCGCTACTCAAGGGCCTGTGGTCGATACAGTGACTACCTTGATAGAGCTCGGTTGCTTACAAATAGGCTACTTAAGCAAGGGTATGTTGCCCATAACTTGAGGTCATCACTACAGAAGTTTTACGGTCGACATCACGATCTTGTGGACCGCTATGAGATATCTGTTTCCCAGATGACAACAGATCTTTCTCTTTGCCACTAAAGTTTGATTTTCCTCTACCGGATTTGACTTTACTACCGGAGTTGACATGTTCAACACGGCGAGTGTCTAATAAGAAGCAGGAGATGCTTACTCTACCGGTGCACCTGATCTCACCCATGGTTCTTATTGGGTCCGTGTTGTTCATTTTTGTATATGTGCTCATCTTCATTTTCTTTCCTGTGCCGAGCTCATGTTATGTCTTCGTTTCTTCGTTTTTCCGACGTTACCATTGTCCTTGGATTGTTCTTTTCAGACTGACGGTTCGGTTCTCACTTACTTTAAAAACTAAGTCACTCATAGTGTGAACTCCCATGAAAACCGGGAGTGACATCAGGTGCTCCGGAAGGGTAAGCATGTCCTGCTCGCTAGCGGCACCCGTCACACTATCAGTGAGTCAATCCAGGGTTGAGTCAAAACCGGTTATGTCAAATCCGTGAAGACGTGAAATCTAGCTGAAAATGTCCGTTTTCTTTCGGGACACAGACACGTCATAACTGTGAATGATATCATGGTGACGGCCATAAAATTTCTGAAGGGATGAAACCAACAAAGGCTGAACAAATCCCTGACTAAGCAACTTTTGGGACAGTGCTTTTGCTCTATTCAAAAAATCGCTGTATAAACTAACTGCGCGACAGTAACGAATCAAATGTGAAATATATACACTCCATAGGCTGGAGAGGTAGGTATATTGCGGCTCAGAAAGGGAAAATTCACAATTGGGAAGTTAAAATCATCACGTACGAAGCTGAAGTAGGTATGTCAGTAGTCTCTTTAATTTCAAACTCATTGGGATAGATCTGGTGTAAATATTCCTTGAATTTTATTTTATTAAGAGAAAGTACATCGTCTATGTAGCGGAAGCTGAAACCAAAGGATTGGGCTAAATGTTTTTGTTTTTTTCTGTGTTAGCCCTTGTAAAATTTTGGCCTCATACCAGAAAAGAAAGAGATCAGCTAAAAACGGCGCAAAGTTAGTTCCCATGGGAATCCCGATTGTCTATGGAAAAACGCGACCTCCAAATTCGACAAAAATATTATCTATTAAAAATTCGAACATCTCGTAAACGAGGCGGGAAGACAAATGTTCGTTCATAATAGATAACATTAACAATCGCGGCATGTCCTAAAAAAACTAGGTAAACAAACACTTGCGAGATTACGATGTCGGAGTTTTTGGTATCGTCGAAACCTTCTGCAAAAAATGAAAATCGTCCACCAAATCTCGATATTAATAACGAATAGATTGGTAAGACACGGAAAAATGGAAAAGATAAAGGGGGGATATGGTTTTGTATAAAATCTGATTTGCCAATAGTCGACGACAATTTACTGAATAGTAGATTGGACACGTTTGAGAAATTGTGGTTTCTCACGCGGATTAATAACGTTAACGGCAGTCGGTATTGTGTATCTGCCAAATGATGGGGGTAAACAAACAGAAAACGGACGAAATTATGTTTCAGATGTTAGATGATACGTCGAAAATCAATGCTTTGCGCTATGAAATCGGTCTTGTCTGTGACTTTAATGGGTGACGTGTAAGTGTATGTGAGCATACTCATAAGAATATTATGAGCAATGTCGATGATCTGTCTTATAACAGTAAACGTTTACGTCAGTTTATTGATGCTAGTGATTTGGGTCTGGCCAATACACAAATCTATTGTGATGGTCAATATATACGCATTCTAATTAAGCAAAGGGCGGCCATTGACTATGTTCTACTATCTTATAATTTAGCAAAAAATGTTTTTAGTGTTTTCATTGATGATATTGGTTAATTTGACCTGATTAGTGATCATGTGATTACACTTGTGTGTGATTATAAGAGTTGATATCAACGTCAACAAAATGTAGTGGGGTTTCTTTTGGCTCAAAATAGCACGAACTCCATTATCATTTTACAGTGGGTTCTTTATTTCGTACATGATGCATGATACAAAGAAAATACCCTGAAATAACAATAAATACATTTTACTATCATAATTTAACTAGTTCTAAATGAATAACAATAATGGTAAAAATAAAAATTATAAATAATACCAAATAGGGAAATACCAAGTTTTCCTTAAAACAGTTCTAAAAATAACATATTCCAAATACCGGGATCAAAATGGGTTGAGTTCATTTTGTGTGTTTTCAATCATGTTTTTTATGTAATAAATGTATATTAAATTCTGTTGCAGTTATCAAGATAAGAACGGCAAAATATCACAGTTCCGTGTGGACTGTGAAAGTCTCAATGTACAAAATATATAATAAAAATATAAAATACAACTATAGCAATAGTGTTAATGCAAACAAATCATTTAAGCTTGCAAAACATAAGCAAAGCATACAAAATACTGCAAGCAAAGCAAATAAACAAAAATACATAAAATACAATATAACAAAACCTACCTCACATGTATGTGTAAAGGCAATGTACCAGTACACATCAATGGATTACACCATACAATAAATAAGTACAACAGGTCACATCATAATTGCTACCTGAAGAACAAATATTAAAATCATAACCAACCTATTCTATTCAGGGGCTAGTGCTGCTAAAAATCAATAGACAATATGAGTTATTTCCCTTGAAAGTTTACTCTTTGTGTTTAACTAAAACTTACATCAATATTAACTAAAATTACATGTTAAACACTCATACAGTCTAGATTTAATAGTTTTATCAAGATTTTATGAAAAGTTAGGTTTTAATTATGAATCTATTAGATATTTACTAAATTTTACTATTTTATTCAATTTTATCAGTTTTACTAAATTTTAACATATTTTACTCAGTTTTTATATATATATTAAGGTTTAATGCCTACTTTACATTTATGTTTGGCTCACAAATAACTCACACATACTCCAATCTACTATTTACATAATCACACATTCAAATATGACATTTACACATCTTTCACTCTAAAATGGGCATTAACAAGCAGAATATTATGTCATTAGTACAACAGAGTAAGAAACTGACATTCATATAGAATATCAAAGACTCCAAGATAATCTATATATCCAAATCAGAAATTCACTTATCAGAAACACATCTGAACATTTTAAATGACCTGGGCAAGACTGACCACAAAGAACAAAGGTTTCCCGCCTAAACTATCCAGGTAAAACCAACCAATGAAAATAGGAAAATACTCTTACAGGTATTAAAATCAATAAGTTATACACCTGACTGATTTAGCAGACTACATTATAACTGTAATTAAAAATATAAATTAGTCTTAGTAATAGTATTATATTGAAACAAGTATAATAAATATTCCATACTGATACAATATATCCAATATCTATAAAACAAGTAAAATATAAACTATTAACAAAAATCCAACACTACCACACACTCCCCCAGCTGTTAAAATGACGTCCCGTCATTTAACTACTAGTGGTGGTAGACTGGTAAACTATGTCCAGGATCATCTTGGCTGCATCCTTCTCTAGTCCTGAAAATAAAGGAGTCTGGGCTAGTGAAGAGATGTAATCAGCCTTCTGTCGCCACTCTGGAATATCATGCTGAACTGAAACAGAAGTTTGACCCACAGCTGCCATACTGGTGTCGTACTGTCCAGAAGTTAACCATGCGGGTGGTCTTCTTTCATCACTCTGTTGTTGATGATCATGGGCGTCCCCATCAGATATGGTGTGGTCATCATCCTAAGCGTCGACAACTGTATCATCAGCGAATGTTGGTTCGTTGTCCAGTGTCAGCACTTCAGATTCATCAGATGATTCTGGTCCATCATCTTCTGAAGTTGGTTCGACCACTGTTGTCTTCTGTCTCGTTCTTGGGCGAGGAGTTGGTGTTGGTCTTTGAACTGGTTCCTGTTCTCTGATGTATCCGACCGGTAGCAATAGATTTCTGTGAAGCTTCTTGGTTCTTCCTTGTCCATCTTCCCTCACAACTGTGCAGACAGGAATATCTAAGGTGGGCTGGTCCAAAACTATATATGGTGTATCCTCCCATAAGTCGGACAGCTTGTGTTTCCCATCAAAGGCTACTTTCTTCACAAGAACTCTGTCTCCTTTTTCCACTGCAGCCCCTCTGGCTTTAATGTCATAGCCTTCTTTCTGACGAGCCTGGGCATCCATAGATGACTCTGATGCTAACTTGTAGGCTTTCGCTAATCTCTCTCTCAGTTCTTCGATGTACTTTCTGGTTGGCTGCTTGGTGTTCTTGTGAAGTCCGAAGGCAAGGTCAATGGGTAAACGTGGTTGTCTTCCGAACATAAGGAAGTGACGGTGCTGATCCTGTCGACTCGTGGCGTGTGCAATTATACGCATGTACCATGGTGCAACGTACTCCTTCCAGTTGGACTTCTGGGTAGATGTCAATGTTCTCAGCATCCCAAGTAATGCCCGGTTAAACCGCTCACACATCCCATTGCCCATTGGGTGATACGGCGTGGTTCTGGACTTTTTCATCCCAGTCAGGTTGCACAGCTCTTTGACAACCTTACTCTCGAAATTGGCTCCCTGGTCTGAATGTATCCGCTGGGTATACCATAATGGAGAATAAAGTTGTCGAAGAGTGCTTTTGCTGTGGTTTTGGTTGTTTGGTTCCGTGTTGGGATCGCTTGAGCGTAGCTGGTAAAGTGGTTCGTAATAACCAAGATGTTCTGGTGCCCTCCTTTGGATTGCTCAAGCCTCAGGAAGTCCATACAGACCAACTCCAATGGAAAGCTGGTGGTAATACTGACCAATGGAGCTCGCTGACTGGTAGCTGGTGTCTTTCTCTTGATACATCTACTGCACTGAGATATCCATTCTTCAACTGCTCTGTCCATGCCGGGCCAGTAAAATCTATCAAGCAGCAGTGAAAGGGTGCGTTCCTTTCCAGGATGTCCCATGTCATCATGTAGGGATTCCAGGACTGTCGGTACATGTGCAGATGGTAGTACCAGTTGTTTCATCCTGTCATCACCTATTGTAACTTCTCGGTAAAGTACACCATCTTTGAGTCGAAGATGTTGGAACTGTCTCAGAAGTGGTGTAGATCCAACCTCTTCAGAAGATGGTTTCTTCCCTTGTTGAACGAAGCGGACAAATGGTTCTATCTCTGGGTCCATAGCCTGAACTTGTGCCCAATCGATGATGTCATCTTCTTTATGGTCGTCCTCATCATCAATTGATGGCACTGCTTCTGGTGTGACTGCAAGACTTTCCACATATGCTTTTGGAAGGGCAGAGTTGCAGATGGCCTGAACAGAGTCTGTGGAGATGATCTCTCTATTGATGGAATCTGTGTCAGGTAAACGACTTAGGCCATCTGCATCGCTGTTCTTCTTGCCGGGCCGATACTCGATATTAAAGTTGAAGGCAGACAGTGCTGCAAGCCATCGAGCTTGGCGGTGGTCAGGACATAGGTCATGGGATTGATGTCCGTCAGGACAGTGAAGGTGCTGCCGTAGAGGTAATCCCTAAATTCGTCACATACTGCCCAGTTCAAAGCCAAAAACTCCAGTTGTGTGCTGGGTACTTCTTTTCAGACTTTGAGAGACCTCTGCTAGCATAACTGATTACACGTTTTAATCCATCCTGCTCTTTGTATAAGACAGCGCCAAGTGCAGTCGTTGATGCATCTGTGTCAATTCAAACGGGAGAATACTACGAGCATATCCCAAAATGGGAGCGGATGTCAGCAGGTTCTTCAACTTGGCAAAAGCTTCTTCTTGTTCAGGACCCCATTGCCATGGTTTCTGTTGGTACTTCTTTGATTTCTTCCCTGGATTAGGTATTAGATCTGTGAGGGGTTTGCTGATTCTGCTGAATTCCCTTATGAAACGGCGGTAATAACCGACGAAGCCGAGGAAGCGTCTAACATCTTCAGGATTGGTAGGTGCTGGCCAGTTCACTACCTTGTCTGTTTTGTCCTGGTCAATCTCGACACCATCCGCTGATACAACATGGCCTTCATACTTCACTCTTCTTTTGAAGAAGGTACAATTGTCTGGTGCAAGCTTCAAGTTGTGTTGGCGGAGTCTGTTGAAAACTAGACGGAGATTTTCCAGCTGTTCCTCATAAGTCTTCCCGAAGATTATTCCGTCGTCAATGAAAATACAGCATATTTTCAGATGGAAATCAGACAGACACTCCTCCATCATGCGTTGGTATGTTGCGGGGCTGTTTGTAAGTCCGAATGGCATGCGGTTATATTCAAAGAAACCAAGTGGACCGGCAGTGAATGCTGTTCTTTCCTTGTGTTGTTCTAAAATTTCCACTTGATGATACCCGCTCTTCATGTCAATAGTTGTAAAAAACGTACTGCCTGCTAAGGAGTCTAGAAGATCTTCAATTCTAGGTAAAGCGTAACTGTCTTTCTTTGTGATGCTGTTTAGTTGACGATAGTCCACGCATATCCTAAGTTTTCCATTCTTCTTCCTTACTAAGACCATGTTGGACGCATAAGGATTATGTGATGGTCTGATGGTACCATTCGCCAGTAACTGTCGTATATGGGTCTTGACCTCGTCATACATAGCTGGCGGTAAGAGTCTATTACGTTGCTTGAATGGTCGTTCATCTGTCAGCTCGATGTGGTGTTTTACTTTGGTATTGCCAATGTCCTGATCATTCTTTGCAAAGATGTCCTCAAATGATTTGATCAGTTCTATCCCTTCATTCAGTTGTTCTTTCGTGAGATCACTAGACTCTATCTCTACTTGGTCAATTACTGATGTTGCTGTTTCCAGTTGCTCCTGATGTTGAATGCTAACTGGTTGTATCTCGCACAAGACTGCTTTGGTTGGATGGTAATGGTGTGGTTGGTAACATTGGCAATTTGTACTTGAATCGGCTCTGTGTCTTTGTACTTGTACCCTTATAGGGCTGGTGTTATTTCCAGGTCTGTCCAATTAGGCTGAAGTGTTGAACAGTGTAACATGGCTGAAGTGGTGGTATATGGTAGTTCTTTATCTTTGTATCCCTGTATCTGCATGATGGTGTTAGGCTTGATGGTAACTGGTTTCCGTACAGCATTTCTAATAACTGCTAACGTGTTGTGACGTGCAAGTTCTTTTTCTCGGAGTGTGATGGAACGAATGGCCAGGTACCATGGTTTGTAAGGTTTGATGTTTGTAGGAACCGCTCTCCGTAATCCGTTTTTAATGTGTCAATGATGTTTTCAAGTATGTTGGTTCCTATCAGAAGTGGTATTTGTGAGTTGTAATTGCTGTCAGGTACAACTAATATGATACAAGGGTAACTATGGCCAGTCTTCTATGGTAACTCTAATTCTGTTTCGATGTATCCTTCAAAGGGTAACTGCTGTCCATCACCACATTCAATGTCCATTAAGGTGTTAATCTGGTTGAGTGGAAATGCTGATAGCTGGTTGTGGTAGTAGTTGTGATATCAGAATGAATTGACGGATAATCTGTCAATTTTCTCGAAATTTGTAAGCCAAAATAACGATGTTAATGTTATATTGGAAAATGCCGCACCCTTGACCATCACTTTTTGGGATAAGGAACTAGATGCCTTACTTAAAACAAAGACGGGATGCTAATCGATTAAAGCGAATTCGTGATAAAATATGTCCATATAATGACGAGGTTGGTGAAAAACTCATGAATCAATATTATAGCCCAAAGGCAAAACTTCAAGCAGCGGTGAAACGAAGAAATCACTCTACTAAAGTTAGAGATTTTACAAGAAGATGTGGCAACTTAAAAAATAAAATGAAGGGTTTTCGATTTTTTTTTTAAAGATAAACCAAAGTAATGTTACTCCTTCGGAATTCATTGACCCAAATGACTTCCACAAAAAGCTTACTGAGCATTCGGATATAAATACGGCACTACGTAATCTCTTTAGTTCAACAGGGTGTATGAATAATAACGAGTTAGTGTAAGAAGTGAATGTTTTAATGGATAAATAATATGGCTAACCCAACGTCCGATCTAAATCTAAAAATTGTCGAAAGGGGAATAAGGGACATTTTATGTCAATTGAAATGTGGTAAGGCTTCTGGAATTGATAATATTCCAAAATGAATTTCTAAAATATGGCGGAGATAGCTTGTCAAATTCTCTGGTCCTTCTTTTTACAAAAATTAGAGACCTGGAAATTATTCCGGACGAACGGCATAAAGGCATAACTAAGCCACTGCATAAAGGATGTTCTATTAATAATTTAGGTAATTATAGAGGAATAACCCTCACCTCAAATAATCTTATGACATTATATTTTATATGTGTGTGTGCGAATGATTTCAATATATTGACATTATTATGATATATAACCAGCTGTAGTTATATTCTTGCTTTTAACATTGTGTAATATATTGTTAAAATTGTTTTAATGCATGTTGGACGCAACCTCTGCTACCCCGGTAGGGGTTGCCCCGTTGTAAAGGGGTAGTTTCCTAATAAATATATATCGGGTCGTTTTAACCTGGATATGGGATGTTGTCTTCTTGACATTTACCCCATTTCCTTTCCTTTTCATATATATATTATACAAATTTATTTTGTGGGTGACTTTTGTTTAATTCTATCTTTGAACATATTAAGTGCGTGTTTGTCTCAGTGCACTTTATCGTTTGCGCCATTTTAAACAGTAATTGTTAACTGGGTTTTTAATAATATCAAAACATGCTTGCCAGATTACTTTCGAAGGTGGGCGATATTTAGGCCCCTTTGTGAAGAATTTTCTGACTTCTTTATCATCGATGATACATGTCCGCATTGTTCATAGCGATATGGCGATGTGGAACAGTCTCAGCTTCTGGGGTAGTTCTTCTCGAAATCAGCATCACAGGTTAAAGATAACAAAATACCGAAGAGTAATTGAAAAAAGACTTTTAGTAGGCTTTTTGTAAGAGAAGGAAATGACAGGCATGTCCTGGTTGTCAAAATAAACGGGAACAAGTTTTTGAATATCTGGGTCCCGAAAAATGGCTGCGATTTCGATTAAATCAATACCTTTATTTATATATTTAATTTTTAAAAATTGTTTGACATGTTAATCGGGTTTGTCGATGTAGGAATCTGCTCTGTGGACATTGATTTGTGCAATACGCTAGACTCCTTAAAATTTCGACATTATTACTTTTTTAAAATCTTGGTTTGTAGCATTTGACAGCGACGTTTATCAATGTGATAAAGTTTAATTTTATCTGTTGTACTGGTGTGGATACTTCCACGCCTTTGTTTTGTGTGGAAACCACCACGTTATTTTATCAAGTGAATTTTTAATTTTTATACTGGTGTTGACAAAACTACGCCTTTACATGCTACACTTGAGTTGTGGAATCACCACGGTAACTCATTTTACTTTATTCTACAATAATTTTATTTCCTTAACTGGTGTGGACAAAACCACGCATTTCCTTGACATGCTAATATAATCAAATTTAAATTATTTGGGTGTGGAATCTACCACGCCTTATATCCAGCTAGATTGAATTGATTATGGCTGATATTGCTCCAATTATGGACCGACGTCCTCTTACCAGGCAGCGTTCTGCTAAACAACCATTCTCAACATATTTCATCTAGTTCTGTTACTAAACCATATCAACTTAATATTCAAAAAGCACTTGAAAAGAAGGCTGAAGCCTGTATCTTATGCTTTAAAGAAAGGTAACAACTTTAGAGCTATTTTTAGTACAGCAGCATATGAATTATTTAAACAAAAATTCGCTATTCTTGATGAATTATCTCACTCTAATCAAAATCCAGCCTACTATACCACTACTAATAACAAAGATCAGAAAGACCTATCTGTAAATCAGACCATCAAAATATTCAACAGTGTCAAAAATCGGGATTCTGGCAAAAATGTAAAATTCATCTATATAATTCCAGCTCATCTATTCTGGTAAATGGTAAAAGTACAACTTTATTTATAGATGATTAGGAAATTATTACAAGAGCAAAACAAAGATATTTTGATAGCAAATGACTCAGTTAAAGGCATTATCCAAAATGCTTGTCTCTTACATTTATCAACTGATAAATCAACATCTTCTATGCCTATGTCTGAGAAAGTTACAGTTTCTAGAAAATTTATTATGAGTAATGAGCTGCCTGATTCTCAAATTTCTAATCATGTTGGACCAAGTCATTCATCTGATCAAACAACTGTATCTACTTGTCCTATATGTAACGAAGAAGCCCAAGATTCAACAATTCAATGTGACACTTGTTCAGAATGGTTACATTATCATTGTGCAAATCTTTACCCCGAAACAAGTGGACGAAATTCCATCAACAACAAGAAAATCATTTACAAAAACCAATCAACATCAAGAATTGCTTATTTGAAGAAATATATTTCTTTACTTGAGCAAAAAAATTACCGATCAGGAGCAATCCAATTATATTTATGACATTACAAGACCTCCTAACCACTCAATTCACAATTCTAGACATCATGATAACTATGTTCAACAAGATGGTGAGGATTTAAGTGGTTTTAAAAGTAAATTGGATATAATCGAAAAAAGGCTTCAACTTCTCTCAGAACAACAGACACACTCCAATATTTCAATAATCAACTAGAAAATTGATAGTCTACAACATTTAGTTCAATCTCAACAATCTATGCTTCAGTCGTATATTAGACCACCTCAGTAACATCTATCATCACCAAAATATAAATGTTCCATTAGTTTATCCCGTACTACAACAACTTCATCCTCAAAGACCTGGATGGCATTTTACTCCAATACATCCTTCACCACAACCTCATAGTACTTATGCTTCGTATCACCATGCAAGCACTCAATACTCTGCTGCACCTAATCAATCTGTAAAACAATCTTATCGTAAAAGCTTGTCAGATGATAATCTTCGTCAATTTGTAGGAAATAACAAACATTGTAAAGATGATTCTAACCCAGATCTGAAATCTTCTAATTTGTTCAGGATTACAGAAATTCAACAAGAATCAGCTCATGCAAATACAGTTCCAAAATCAACGACTTTGTCAAGACAGCGTGTCAACACTCAACAACAACAGCTATTACCTGGCTCAGCTACAAATGTCGAAGTTAAATTATCTTCTGCACATCTAAATTTTATATCAACTGATTCATTAGTAGAGCAGTCATCGAAATCTAAATACCATAATCCTTTCTCTACTTGTACCAAAAATCAAACAAATCCATATCAAACAGATGCATCCTTTTCTCGAACAAACTTTAAGGCTTCTACATCAAAGTGCTCGGACGGAAGATATAGACAGGGAAAAAAGGACCAATTAGCAGTACTGTCATTCAATATAGAGGGTATTCTATTTTACCTAAGTTTGATGTCGTTTGTATTCAAGAACATTGGTTATGGGACTATGAAAAACACACAGTATCTGCTTTTCTACACAGTCAACTTTAATTTTTCTATACGTTCATGTGATTCTCACCTTCAGAAAGCCCACTATGTAAGATCTCGTGGCTATGCAGGTGTTCTGATAGCATGGAAGTCTCAATATGATAGCGTTGTCAAGGTTTTGGAGGATGGAAACTGCAGAATTATGGCAATTGAAATTTCTTCAAAAACAAAGCCTCTTTGTCTAATAAACTGTTATATGCCAACTAATGGTTACAAAAGTACTAAGGAAGATTGTCAGGAATGTATTGATAATTTGAAAATATAGATTATCTCAAAACATAAATCATATGCGGGGATATGAATGCAACCTTGTGTAAAGAGAGAAACAACGACTCAAACTTCGTATATTTGTATTTAACAACAGTCTTAGTACACATCATATTTTATCAAATATTCTGACTTATATTCATGACAAAGGCAAACCTCAAATTAACTATTGTCTCTCTGAAAAATCAGATCTTATTGACAAAGAACAGATTTTTCAACCCGATTGTACAAATTTCTTTTAGTCATGTTCTTGTTAGAGCCATAATTAACTTACAATCTGTATCTATCAGGCAGCTTCCTAAACAAAATCACTTATCTAATAGAAGACTGTTATGGAATGAGACAGATCTTGATGCATACCAAAAAAATATATAACTACCTGCTCCTGTTTTAAATTCTCCTGATGAAATTACAGTAGCTCAACTGCAAGGTAACATTAGAATTTACAAAAATTCATGTTCCTATAAAGCAAATTCGTCTCAAAGATCCAAAATGGAAAGCATCCCCAAGGAACTGTTTAAATCTGGAAAACCACTTCACAAAACTTGGCTTGCTGCAGGAAGTCCAGATATAGACCATCACTTTCTGATCAACGTAACATCATTAAAAAACATATTAGATCTTTACAACGTCAAGAAATATGTAAAGACAGAGAGCTTTTCTACAATCAATTAAGCTCTAACTACAAATCAGTTAGTTTTTATAAACTTGTCAAAAAATCAATATCTGGTGCCAGATATTGTATAATTAAGGATAAAGGTGAAATGGTTTTAGTAAGATTGTAAGAACACTTTGCCAGTTAAGTTGATGTTTGTTGACGATCCCGCATCCATGGATCAAAGGAGAAAAAGACATGGATGTAGAGTTGCTCAGCAATTAGCAATGAATACCGCTCAAACCAGTGCTAGGGGCCGTCTTGAACTTCCTATGAGGTATGAGTAATGCTCATTGTTGAAGGCCTCATGGTGACTTCAGAATGAAAAACAACAATAAAAGCGTTGTTCCATTGCTGTGTTTTACCATGTATTTTTAGAGATTTTGTCTCATTAGCATTTACTCCATATCCCTTCATCGTTAATTTTAGACATTACAAGTCAATGCAATGGTTTTGCTTCATTCTATGAAGATCTAGCTATGCCTTCTAATGATATGCATTTTGATTGTGATTATTCTGATAGAGTATCTTCTGATATTGATTTAATTCGTCAATACATTTGTGATTCTCAATTTTTTGTAGATGAAATTACCGAAGCGGAAATCTCAAAAACAATAAAAATTTAAAATCCAACCAAGCTACTGATGAGTTTGGTCTTACTTCAGAACATTTGAAATATGCAATGCCAGTTCTTGTGTCATCACTTCAATTGCTTGTCATTGCGATCATTCACCATTCATTTATACCAAATCAATTTAGAAGTGGAATTATTCACCCCATTTTAAAACATGGCAAAGAAAATTCTTTATACCAGAATTATCGAGGTATTACTGGGTCAACTTTTTCAGCCAAAATTTTGGAACTAGTTATCCTTAGTCGTATAGAGCAAAATTTACTGCTTAATCGGTCAGACCTACAAAACGGCTTTACAACTGTCTTATCACCGATTATGGCAGCTCTTATTATCTCTGAGGTTATAAGCGAAAATATGGAAAATAATACTTCATAATATATACTGTTGTTTTGGACTCTCATAGAGCATTTGATGTCGTCAATCATGACTCGTTAAAAAGAAAATTAATTCTGAATGATAACAATCATAAATATTGGAATCTCGTTGATAATTGGTACAACAGCTTATCTTCAAAAGTTAAATGGAATGGTGAAATAAGTTATAGTTTTCCTATCTATCAAGGTGTGCGACAGGGTGGTATTATTTCGTCTGGTCTGTATAAAACGTATATAAATGATCTGTTACTGGCTATGCACAAACTTAAACCTTGTTGTTTTATTGGAACGTCCTATGTTGAATGTCCTACTGTTGCCGATGATGTAGCATTACTTGCCAACTCAAGTGAGGAACGTCAGGTTATGCTCGATCTCGCTCACAATTACTCCATTAGAGAAAAATACATCATCCATCCACAAAAAGATATGGTATTCCCGAAACTGACATCTAAGTCGAAGGAAACTCATTCTACCTGGCAACTCGGTAGTAATAATATATACAGATAGGTGACGGAGGAATTCACCTTGGTATAATCAGAGCAATAAAAACGATATTCCAATTAATATAAACGAGCGTATTTCTTATGCTAGAAAAACATTATATAGTTTAACAGGAGCTGGTTTGCATGGCGCAAATGGCTTGCCACCTATCAAATATTTGTCAATGTACACTACTTGTGTTCTACCTCGTCTTCTTTATGGTCTTGAAGTTTTTGTTTTGAGACAGTGTAATATCCACCTTTTGGAAAACTTTTATATTCGAATGTTTCGTTCAATTCAAGCTCTTCCTACAAGATCGGCTAAATGTATAACTCATCCTTTACTTGGAAGTCGACCAATTCCAGCTGAATTACATCTATGTCAATTGTCTTTATTGGGTAATATCTTAAGAAATCAAAACTCTACCTTAAAGAATATTATGTTCAGACAAATTTATATTAAGATGGATTCGTCCAAAAGCTGTTTTATCCACATTAAACAATTATTGAAATTATATCAGCTTCCTGATATTTAGAATTTAAATTAACTGTCCTTAACCAAAGAAAATGGATATCAATGTTAAAGAAGGATATTGAGAATTATTGGTACAAGAATCTTCAATTGGAGTGTCTTTCAAAAAGTCCGTTATTCTACTGCTGTTTTCAAGTGCTAAAAATTGGCTCAATACATCCGATTTGGAGCAATATTAATATGAACAGTAAAGATATAAGAAGAGCTACTATCAAGTGCAGATTGGTCATTGGAACATACATCTTACAAACAACTCAGAGTAAATTCAATGCAAATACAGTGGATCCAACGTGCCCGTTCTGTCATATGGAAAATGAAGATATTACACACTTTTCATTAAAATGTAACGCTCTTTTAAAATACAGCAAGCATTCTTTCACTCAAATCAAATTACTTTTCACTGGTACACTACAATAATGCTGGCTAAATTATATGGAATCTCCTGAATTGTTAGTTTACTTAATTTTAGACGCTAGATCCTTGGTTCAGCAGTCTAAACTTCCAAATGAAATGTCTCTATTGACTGACATTGAATCCATTACTAGGAAATTATGTTACAATTTACACTGTGGTAGGACTTACTTACATAATTCTAGCAAGTAAGTAGTGACGAGAGTCGGACAATGATCTTCCCCCTGTATATGTATTCATTACAGAACATTTTTGTGGTGCGTTTTATATTATCTATTTTAGATTTTAATTTAATATTTGTATCCTGAAATTTTAACATACGTTAAAATTGTGCTCAAACGTACTGGGGGATTATACAGACAAGAAGAAGAAAGCCATTCAACGGAGCAATACATATCAGAATGCATGAAAAGTTACTCAGGATGTAAATTAACATTTTTAGAAATCCCGGTGTATTCTATTTATGAGTGGAACAAGACAAATAAACATCCCAACAGTGAGCAATTTATAGCGGATGATACAATATTACTATCTTATATACAAGAAATCAATAATCATATCACATATATAAACAACACTCTTGATACAAAATCACCGAACTTCTCATCTCAGTTATCACATCCAAATCATAAGGATAAAAAGAAACAAAATAGAACTGCAAAGGATCAATATAACTTCCAACTATTAAAGACGGTATTCATCCAAAACCCAATCTAGCTCGTGCCTGGCTGCGCATGTTGTCGCATAAAATCAAACTCGACTGCTGGTAAGAAACTGTTAACTAATAGTCAGGGCGGGTCCTTCCGCAGGTACTATTAGTGTAGTGTAACTGGCCGGACAGGGTGGGTTCCTCCACAGCGTCTCGGTTCACTACATAACAAGTTCTTACCAGACTTCAACATGATTGCTAACAATCGTCAACTTGAAGTCAGAAAATCACTGAGACATTCGAACAGTGACAGTAAGCTAAAATACAATCATGGATATACAAATGATTATACACTTAACATAGAAAAATCACTTAAGAAAAAATTGGAAAGTACCAAAAGATGAACTTACTAATGGTGGTATTACAGCAAAACTTGATGCTGTTACATTCGAACTGTTTATATATGCATGTGAACAATTTTACAGCATTCAAATTTCAAACTGTGAATATAGTAAATCTGTAGCAACAGACAAAGCCGGAAATATAGTACAATATACATATTACATCAGTAGAAATCAACCAGAACCGTCAAATTTTACAATCAATGCTTATCTCACGAAATGTTCATTGTTGATAAATGGTAAAAACTGTGAAGTATTTTGTGACAATGACTTAGACAACATACATAACATCATGATTAATACAAAAATTGACGGTGCAAAAATTAACACCAAACGGCTCAATAAGACACTAGAAAATAAGCTACAATCAGCATTGAGTGAAATGAAAAAATCTTCTGTTGTTACCAAAAGCATTGATGTTGAAAAAGAAATTAATACTAATGACAAATGTTATAAATGCAAACGAACAAGCATTACTAAATATGTTCAATGTACAAATGGACATTGGGTACATTATATTTGTGAAAGGCTGACAAGAGAGGAAATAGATAAATTAGAAGATAAAGAACTAAAATTCAATTACACATGCAAAATTTGTCTAGGCATTGATGTTAAGTTACCTAACCATACTATTCCAGTCATGGAAATTACAAGAACAATCAGAAAAGAGATTGAATCAAATTCAAATACATCAGCAAAAACGCTGCTTATCGAAGAAAATGAGTGCAATCGTTGCGATATAACTGATAATTGTGACAATCAATGTATCAATTGTGGTTTACCATTTCATACTACATGCCTTCAAACTACTACTCAGAAATGTTTCAACTGTATTGGACTAGAAGATCAAAATACAAGTGACTCTGTACTTCATACTACCAAACATAAGACAGTAACATGCACAGAGCTAATTGACAATGAGCAACGTGTTCTACAAATAGCAAATAATAACTCTCAGAACAATCAAATTCACTCCAATAAAGATGAAGCGTCGATACATAAAGAGCAACAAAACGAAAAGAAAAAATATGTACATAATCAACAACAGGAATCTGAGATTCAAATTAATACACGAATGAAGGAATTAAAACAACTTGAACAAAAACTGAAAAAAAAAGAGAAGAACAAATAAAAATTAAAGAGGCAATGGTTAATGAAGATCTCCGTGAAAAAATTCAAATTATGGACAGACTTCATCAAAGTGAAATTAGAAAACACCATAAAAACTTTATATACTCAAATAGAAAATCTTAAACAACGAACTAATGATACCAACAGGACACAAACAACAGGAGTCAGATAACAAACAGAGAAGATGAAATAATCATCGGTTTAAGAAACAGGGTCACAAAATTTGTTCTAAATCGATTAGATAAAGAATTTGATCAAATGGAAAAATCTCTTCTTGATAATACAACAACTGTAGAAGCAAACATTCTCTGTGAACCAAATTATACTCAGAAACCTCAACAAATTCCAACTTTCATCAATATTCTGACCGTCGCACTCAACAACAGTCTTCACATCTAAATAATAATCAAAGCAATGAAAGAATAAAGCCCGTTGGAACTGACTATAACTCGAAAGATTATGTTAGTAAACCAGGATTATATAACAGCACAACCATTGAAGGACAACCTCTTTTTTACAACCAAAATATACAGCTACAACCTTTTTTATACTACCCGAGCCTCCACAACGGAAGATACAAGTAAAACAGCGCATTGAGAAGGACATTGTAAATAGTTACGATGCATATAGTTTGTGTATTTTAGATTTTAACTGTAAAAATATTTTAACATGTGGTCGGTTACTTGATGAGTTAGAAAATATTGTTGATGTATATCTTCTTCAAGAACATTGGCTGTATGATTGTCAACCTGAACAATTAAACAATATAAATAGAAAATATTGTGGAATAGGAAAAGCTGTTGACTCTAAAGATCCTATACCACCAATACAAATGCCGAGGGGATATGGAGGAACCGCAATATTGTGGAAAACTGATTTAGATCATTTAGTTAAACCTATTATAGCTGGTTCTGAAAGGATACAAGCTATCGAAATCAATGGTGAACAAAAACTATTACTGATATCTGTCTATAGGAAAGGAACTGCAAAGGAACAAATGATCACATAAGTGAGTACAACAACTGTATTGATCAATTACATGAAATTTTATGTACTTATGAAAGTTCTCATCATATAATAATAGGAGGTGACTTTAATGAAGACATTGTTAAAGGTACTAACACACAAAGGAAATTGTATACTGAAGAATTAATGAAACGTCACAGTTTAGAAACTAAACATCTTGATCCAACTTTTATACATAATTCTGGAAAAGACTCGACAACAATTGACTTTTTTTTCTATTTCAAAACTCAATCAAAGAGAAGATCATAAAACTAGAGAAATTAGAATGCTCTACAAATGTTTCTGATCATTATCCACTGAAACTAACAATTCAATATAATCGTTTGCACAAAAAGAAACCATCTATCTCGAAAATAGTAAAAACAATCAAAGTGAAATGGGATAAGAATGACAAATCCGAATATGAAGACAATGTCAAATTGGAAATATCAAAAACAGAATGGAAGCTAGAAACAAATAAAGATACTACTGATGCATATAGGGAACTAAACGATGTCATGTCAAATTCGATCAAGAAAGTAGCACCACAAAAAAGAAAAGGAAACAGAAAACCAAAATTGAAAGTACTCAATGAAAATATTAAAGAAGCTATTAAGAATAAGAAAAGTGCATTTTATCAATGGAAAACGAATGGACGCCCCGAAGATCCCAACAACCAACTTTTACTGAATAAGAAAATTACCACATATCAATTACGTAAAGAATGCCGTATAGAAGAAGGTAAAAGAAGATGGCAAGAACGCCAACAACTCATTGATTGTAATAGAACTGACAAAAACATGTTTTACAAAATCATTGGAAAGCGAAGAGGGAAATTATCCAAATGCATTGATCATCTGCATGTAGATACAACTGATTACTACAATGAAAATATCATAGAAGGTTTCAGAACTCACTTTCAAAAACTTGCTACAACGGAAACAAACAAAGAATATGATATCAAATACATCGAAAATGTCAAAAAGGAAGTGAATACTATAATCGAGATATGTAACAACAGCTTCAAACATCAACCAGTAACTGTGAATGAAGTTAAGAAAGCAGTATATACATTAAACAAAAGCAAAGCAGCATATTTTTATGGAATAACAGCAGAAAACATCATTTATGCTGGAGAAGAACTTCTTATACAACTAACCAACACATTAAATAAGACGTTTGAGTCAAACTTCATACCAGATGAACTCACAATTGGTTAACTGTTTCCCGTTTTCAAGAAAAAAGGCGAAAGCACTGATGCCAAGAATTATAGAGGAATAACTGTAGCACCAATATATACAAAAATTATCGAAAAAATTATCAAACTGAGAGAAAACAACAAGATACTTAATCATCAAAATCCGTTACAACGGGGATTTACTGAAAATACATCACCATTAATGTGTGAACTGTTCATCGAAGAATTTGAAAGAGAAAGCAAAGATTTAAAACAACCTACATACATGGCATTAATAGATAGTAAATGTGCCTTCGATGTTGTAATACAGGCTAATCTTATTCGCCGATTATATCAGATAGGACTCTCTCATCAATCCATATTGTTAATACAAAATCTTTATACAAATGCATCATCGTGTATAAGCTGGAATGGTGGTATATCTGAAAACTTCTTTATTGAGCAAGGAGTAAGACAAGGAGGTGCTATTAGTTCTGATCTCTACAAAGTATATATCAATCCTCTGTTGAACATACTCAGCAGCAAAATGCTCGGAGGACGTATTGGTAATATAAAATGCTGTGCTCTGACATGTGCAGACGACCATGCACTTGTTTCCAACAGTCCGACATAACTACAAATTATGATTAATATAACTTCAGATTACAGCAGGAGAGAAGGTTACACTCTACAGCCCACAAAAAGTGTCATTTTACCAGTCAATACGGCAAAAAATGCAACAGTACATGACCATTCCTGGACAATTCAAAATAAACCGACGACTGTTGTAACAACTGCCATGCATATTGGAATACAAAAATGTCAAAAAAATTCGTCTCAGTTGACTGTTGAAGAAAACATTAAAAAAGCAAGAAGGACTGTTTACAGCTTGATTGGTACTGGATTTCATGGAAACAACGGATTAGACCCGATGACAATCATAAGTTTATTACAGACATATGTATTACCAATCCTAACATATGGATTAGAAATAGTTATACCAATTAGGAAAAAACTAGATATGATACATTTATACTTCAAGAAGCTACTCAAACAAATACTGTCATTATCAAACAATGTAGCAGATTCTGCCATATATATATTAAGTGGTCAACTACCAATTGAAGCACAATTTTCATGTGAAAATACTAATGTTATATGGGAATATCACCAGATCATCTAAATCGTCACACGAATGGAGATTAGCAGAAAGACGACTTAAAATAAAATCTTCAAACAGTCATAGCTGGTTTATAGAAATGAAGAAAATATGCTTAAAGTATGACATTAAAGACTGCTATAGTTACCTATTTGCACCTCTTACCAAAAATCAATGGAAGACTATGATCAATAAGAAAGTTAATGAATATTGGACTATTAGAATTAATGGAGAATCACAAACCTACTCGTCATTGCAATATATAGCTGGAAGTTACAGAATTGGTACTCTACATTCCATCTTATTAACAAATACAGCAAGTCCGTTTGATATCGTCAGAATCCCAGTCCGACTCAAGATAGCGACAGGAAC